>JASANE010005808.1:0-11068 GCA_030248225.1 Trileptium ribeirensis | reverse complement strand
TATGTTATTGTACTTCGTTCAGTTACATACTTCCAAGTGGAACAACTGATAATTTTTTCATGTAGTCTGAGCATTCAAACTCTACTGATTGCATGAGCCTATTTTCAAAAACTTCCAATTATTCTGAATCAGTTTTTAAAGACGATTTGCTGGTGAAATTCTTCTGCAGTAATAGATTTCATATACCCGGTTGTGACACTAATGCTCAGCATTGTTATACTGTGTTCAACAGCCATAAATAGGGAAAGAATAATTACGTTATTGACAGGACATTTTTGTATTTGATGAGTTTCGGAGATTGGCACATACTTATAAATAAATTTATCTCTATGTTTTCCTTCACGGCAATCATTTAAAAATTTTAAGTAAAAATCTAAATCTTAAAAAATTGAAAAAGCGTGTACCTAGTTTAAAAATAGCATTCTTCAACCAGTGGTGAATCTATAACATTACATACGGAACCTTCTTCTTGTATTCATGTTTTCCATACTGTATTTTTATAGGTTTTCAATTTTGTATAAGACATTTTGAGACCAGCAGATAAACTATGTCGTTGTAGAATTTTTACTCGGAATATTTGCCACTTTATGGTAATATCGGAAATGGTTGAATATTGTATTACTAAAGCTTGGGCAAAATCAATACCGGCTACATTGTATTTATATACAGTCTCGTAGAATTATTGCTTCGGTCCGGATTACATACATTCTTTATAACCTTCATACCACATCGCCAGATAGATGCGAAGCCAGCGGTGCTCTATCGGACGCTCCTTTATTTTCGATTCCTTAACCAAAATGGGCCAACACTTAAATGACGTTCAGTTAGTTTATACGTAACATACAGTCACATTACATACACTCTACTGGTTTCTCGATACCTATGATTCTAATATCCATGATGGATATCTGATATGCTGAATTATGGACGAGCATGATCCATAAACAGCATAGCAAAATTGATTCTGAGAAACATTGTAATCCGTAGGTCAGTAGTCAACGAAATCCCATCCTCTAAGTTTTATTGTAGCGTTTTTCTGATAATCACTTTTGCGTTATACAGTTCTTTAAATTTGACAGTTTAACTTTCTATGTTACCAATAATGATGAGATATATTAGTAAAGCATGAGCCACGTTTGGCTGTGAAATATGTTAAATTGCGAACTTCCGCGAAATCTTTCGTATTGCACATTTATTGCTATGGTATAATTCGACGTAGTTGGTGAACGGTATAGAATAAAATAGAATAGGGACAGAGTAAAATACTGGTGTAGGCAAGAATATGCTCATTACATGGTCTCATTCTATCAAGAATAAGTTTATTTACTTATACGGCAAATCTCACTATATTCTTGATTTGACTTTGGCAGAATCCTAAGTAGGGTGACGGGCCAGGCTATAAGCTGTCATAATGCAAAAGACCGCATGGGGATATCTTTATTCATTCTTGAGACTTATTTATTTATGAAAAAACTAGCCAGGCGGCCGGGCGGACACGGCAAGATTTTTCAGTGCACATACAAATAACATGCTTGCTCACTTTGCTCGCTATTCAATTATGACGCATTCAAAACCTATGTAACAAGGTCAAACTCAAACCGACAATTTCGTTAGTCACCCGATATAACTACATACATCTTTATGTCTGAGTTACGTTTGTGAGACTTTCAACATAGAAGAAACTTCACTACATATTGCCTAACAGTATTACAGAAGTTAGAAGGCGCATTAGGGACAAGACCCGTCAGAGCTTAGGATTCTGCCAAAGTCAAATCAAGAATATAGTGAGATTTGCCGTATAAGTAAATAAACTTATTCTTGATAGAATGAGACCATGTAATGAGCATATTCTTGCCTACACCAGTATTTTACTCTGTCCCTATTCTATTTTATTCTATACCGTTCACCAACTACGTCGAATTATACCATAGCAATAAATGTGCAATTTTCTGGGAACATTTCGCGGAACTTTCGGTTTTATATTTCACAGCCAAACGTGGCTCCATGCTTTACTAATATATCTCATCTTATTGGATTAACATAGGTAAAAGTTAAACTGTCAAATTCAAAAAACTGTATAACTCAAAAAGTGATTTATCAGAAAAAACGCTACAATAAAGTTTCAGAGGATGGGATTTCGTTGACTACTGACCTACGGATTACAATGTTTCTCAGAATCAATTTTGCTATGCTGTTTATGGATCATGCTCGTCCATAATTCAGCATATCAGATATCCATCATGGATATTAGAATCATAGGTATCGAGAAACCAGTAGAGTGTATGTAATGTGACTGTATGTTACGTATAAACTAACTGAACGTCATTTAAGTGTTGGCCCATTTTGGTTAAGGAATCGAAAATAAAGGAGCGTCCGATAGAGCACCCGCTTCGGCTAGCATCTATCTGGCGATGTGGTATGAAGGTTATAAAGAATGTATGTAATCCGGACCGAAGCAATAATTCTACGAGACTGTATATAAATACAATGTAGCCGGTATTGATTTTGCCCAAGCTTTAGTAATACAATATTCAACCATTTCCGATATTACCATAAAGTGGCAAATATTCCGAGAAAAATTTAGTTATAACATAGTTTATCTGCTGGTCTCAAAACGTCGATAGTAAAAATCGAAAACCTATAAAAATACAGTATGGAAAACATGAATACAAGAAGAAGGTTCCGTATGTAATGTTATAATATTTACTTACTGGTCCAAGAATGCTATTTTTAAACTAGGTACACGCTTTTTCAATTTTTTAAGATTTAGATTTTTACTTAAAATTTTTAAATGATTGCCGTGAAGGAAAACATAGAGATAAATTTATTTATAAGTATGTGCCAATCTCCTGAAACTCATCAAATACAAAAATGTCCTGTCAATAACTGAATTATTCTTTCCTGATTTATGGCTGTTGAAGCAGTATAACAATGCTGAGCATTAGTGTCACAACCGGGTATATGAAATCTATATTACTGCAGAATAATTTTACTCAGCAAATTGTCTTTAAAAACTGATTCAGAATAATTGGAAGTTTTTGAAAAATAGGCTCATGCAATCAGTAGAATTTGAATGCTCAGACTACATGAAAAAATTATCAGTTGTTCCACTGGTATAGCAGCTAAAAAAGTTAACATCAATGCTTGAAATTACCAAAAGAGTAAATGCATCAGTGAAAATAAAGACCACAGTTTACCTGGGTATAACCGAAAAGCTTTTCCAGCTTTCAACCGACCTGCACGTCCTGCACGTTGATTGGCAGAGGCCTGTGATATAGGGATAGTCACGAGTGATTCTGTAATAGCAATACTTTATAATATTATGATGATATATCTGGGATTGATAAAGTTCCGCGCCAATATATTGGTTTCGACAATCGTTGTGTGTATACAAAATTTGTATTAATGTGGAAAATTAATGTAAGAAATACTATATCTCAAAGAACCTTTGAAAAGAATACCAAAAAGACGAAGTTTTTAGTTAATCATAATAAATGATATAAAGCAAAATTATGCCCTATATCGAGGTTCGAGGGTTATATGGAAAAACCCCTTAACTCGATTTTTTTCAAAAATGACCCAACGACGCGTATCACATCATATACCTGTTAGACACATTATGGAAAAAATCGGAAGTCTACTGCGCTTTGTTATAAAAATATTCGATTTGTTCCAAAACTACGTATGTTGTACAGATAATTTTAACTTGTGGAAAAATACATAAATGGCGGCCGGTGTAACATACGCTGTTTTTCCATAATACGAAAAGCAGTGACGAAACTACGTAACTTCGCACCAGGGACACTACGTTGTTTTTCCACTTCGAAAAAATACAACTTCTTCGTAATAGTACTAAATAGCAGTAAGTAATCTTACTACATATCTATCGAAATTAGCTATAGAAATAATAAAAATGACAAAAATTAGTGAATTTGTATGGATCAAAATGACCAGTCATCCATACTGGCCCGGCGTTATTGAGGATAAATGTATTGCACTAAGCAAAGAGCACAAAACATGTATTTTTTGGTTCCGATAATTACGCATGGGTAACTAGCAATAACATCATGGCATTTAATACCAATAATGTACAAAAATTTCCTAGCAATAAAAGTAATAATTTTAAACTAAGCGTTCTTCACATGGTAGATTACTGCTTAATAACTAATAACCTTGATGTAATCAATATTATTGACGATAATACTAATTTTATTGAGTACAAGGCTAGAATCACTGCATGTAGAGTAATATTGGACATTTTATACGGTAACAAATTAACATCAGTCGAATCAACTGGAGCACATGATGATGCAGAATTAACAGCATCTTCGGTCGTGTCACGTTCACCGTCGTTCATAATATAGGCTTACCCAGGTCGGAACCCCCACCACAGCAGAAGGTATTTTAAGGTGACATCAAAAATAATCCACAACAAAATTTGCTTCAGTTATAGACATCAATGTGCAGCTTTAGTTCCAGCTATAATCCACGCTAAAGGCCTGAGTAAAATGAAGCGCCGCCTACTGAAATACGATACTGCTAATAAGCAAGCAAGGAATCATTTTCAGCTTTAAACTAATATGCAACCAAAATAATAATACTGTGGCAACAAAACAAAATGCACTATCCTCAAATAATTTGGGGGTATGGTTATCCAACGGCTAACCCAGACAATGTTCCAGGTATTTCTGCTCCCGTCTTCAAATCAGCTGCTATTATCATCCTGTGTGGAGCCCCGATGATTACAGCCGTTTATGATTAAAGTAGCGTAATGTCAGAAGAATACCAAAACAAGCCAAATATAAAATAACGTACCAATACCAGTATTTTTATTTAGTGAACGCACACGCACAAATCCGCAATCAATAACTAAAAATACAATACAAGTGATTTATTACAAATCTAACAAATTCTGGAGTGCTGTTGACGAACCTGAATTATATGTGTGCATGGTGGTACATGGCGCAGCAAGGGCGCGTATCATTATCTGTGCTACGTGATTACTTGCAGGTTCCAAAATGAGTTTCCTTAGCCACGTCCAATGTCTCCGAAAGACAATATGCAAGCAATAAATTAAAGGAAACGTTATGACCGTATTTTAGCGCATAAAAGCCACAGGGTAGTACTTTCAGTAACGACCAAATCAACAAAATCTCTGCACATTATTTATAGATCAAAACATTCAATGAAAAATATTATAACTAGTAGCTTGTATAAATCATGAATTTTGAGTGTTGAATATGTGATTCATATTCAGCATGAAATTACAGAATAATCTACCGAACGCCAGTCATGTTGCATGAACAGTTGAAAAGATATACTCAATTGCTGTGCCCGCACTGTTCAAATATACAGAGGATAAAGTAAGTTGTAAAATGAGACCGAAAACATTATTATAACTCGAGCGGTTACAGAGATATTACAATTTGATGTATTTTGGGTCCCGTGGGACCATTGAAAAACACTTTTTAGCCCAAAATTGCAGAGTAGATAATGATAAAGTAGCACACATTTGCTGCTACGTAGAGAATAAATTGCTCTACAAAATGATACAAAACACCTATATAAAGCTCGTGCGTTTGCGGAAGTTTAATTCCATTTTCGTGAATTTTGGGTGCCATGGATCCATTGAAAAATCATTTTTGACACAGCCTTGCAGCGAATATGATGACAATAGCAGCACACCATTTTTGTTGCTACGTGGAGAATAAATCGTTGCACAAAATGATACCAGAATGGTTGCAGAGATACATACATACAGTCGCGACCAGAAATTCACATCATTGTGGAGACAACAGCACTAAATTGCTCTGGATACCCACAATAATGCAATTAAATAGCATACATACATACATATGTGATAAACACTCCAATACTGCTTTCTCCAAAGTGGTGGGAGGACCTGGCATTTTTCGGTGCCCCCTGGCTGAAACTTAACTAATTTGAGCAAAAAAATTAGTTAAAAAGTTACTTTTAACCTCAATCTGTTTCTGAGCATATTTATTGCGTTTTCGCTGAAAAATATTAAATTTTGAAAATTTGTAGCTTTCGACCACATTAAGCCGGGGCCCTTTACCTCGGGCGACTGTACTGTTAAAAATACATTAGAATATCGGGTAATATACGTACTGCGAAATAAAGCAGCACAAAAATACTGAGATGTGCATTAAAGATGGACGTTGGCGTTGGATCGAGCGGAGTGCGAGTAGCAAATCGATTTGTCTTCTATCGATCGAAATTTCGTTCAATCGAAATCGATTGAAATTTCGTTTAACCTAAATTTATCGAAATTTCGATCAATTTTTTTCACTTATTTTTGTCGCGAATGTACCATTTTCTAGTATTTCGGTCCCATGGGCCAATAGAAATTCCTGTATTGATCCGACCATGCAGGGTAAGTAATGACAGTAGCGCCACAACATTTGCTGCTACGTAGAGAACAAATTGATCTACAAAATGATATCAGAACACCTATATAAAGCTCGAGCGCTTGCGTAGGTATAATTCCATTTTCGTTATTTTGGGTGCCATGGATCCATTGAAAAATCTTTTTTGGCCCAACTCTGCAGCCAAAATGATTACAATTATAGCGGCTTACGATTTTCAGCTATAGAGAGCATTAATTGGTCCACAAAATGAAACCAAAAACACCCATATAAATGAGAGGCATATATATAATATGAGCTATCGCTCGAATCAATACGCCCAGCCAAAGGTGAGTTATGCGTGTCACCCTAAAACCCCAGTAACAGACATCGTCAAATTTCACCACTGTCGCGGCTCGTAAGAATTCTTTCCTTAGGTCGTTTCGCTCACAAATCCCTTTTAGGGGTTTGTGGTTTCTCTCAGAAACCACGCTATTTCAACACTGATAATAATTCACCTTCTTAGCGATAATATAAGCTACTAGTTATTTATGAAGCTTGATATATATTTTATTGAATTCCGAGTGAAACGACGGAAGCTATAATTTACAGTGATGTTTCTTTTAGAGATTAAGGGGAATTCAATCTTTTTCATTGTTATTTCCAGTCGAACCCAACGTCTTACTGACACGTTTGCGGTGGATGTTTTTGGTGTCTATAAGTTTTTCGGGTGGTCTCCTGCTCGGGATTTTTTTATTTTTTGATATCTTACAAGTGTCCATGTACACAGCATTTCAAGATTTTGCGATTTTGGTTTTTTATGTCTCTGAAAACTGTGTGATCGACACAGGGCTGTCACCGTGCCTATTAGTTAGATCTTTTCATGCCGAAGATTTCAAAAGCAAATTGGCGATATGGGCCCAGTGATTAGTTCAGTAGCGCTGCCACAAAATTGGGCCAAAAATCCCTATGTTTTACACATGATGTACAAAGTGATTTGTGTATTGTTTGCAAAATGTTTTTACATTTCAGTGCGTAACTCGATAATGCGGTGAGATATCAAAAAAGGTGTTAGGCATTTCATTTGTACATGTTTCGGTCATTACCTCTATAAACTGCTCATGGTCTAACTTTAAATTTGGTGCAGTAGTATATACAGTACTCGCCAAAAATGAAAGTCGCATTTCGAGCGAGCCGCGAGTGCGTAGCTCGCTGAGATTTCGAAACTATTTTAATTATTAATTGTAAATTCTATTTATAGAACAAATATATTTCGAGCGAATCTCGAGCGAGCGACGGTTATTTTTAACGGGTACTGTACCTCTATAACAGATTCATATTCGATGTTGTTAGGGCCCAAAAATCAGAATGTTGCCCTGTTTTGAGACCATAGCTCGCTTTGGAGGTCAAAATTAAAAAAAATTGAACATTAAATTGAAGAGAACCTTAGTTGCTCGACGTTTTTTGCCGAAATTGATATGTTTAGTTTAAAAAGTCGCATAGGATATTTTGAATGGTCAAAAACCCTATTTTTGTATCCAATGGCGTCCCAGATACTACAATTTTTATCTTAGCTCATATTTGAAGCCCTTAGTTTAATTTTGACTGGAAAAATAAGTGGATGACAAATACTAAGTCAGGGAAGGTCAAGTTAATTTCTTGGACAACCTACCTATGATTTTCGCTCTTCAAGCCTCCAAAATGGCCAAACATCGCTATGACCTCCTGTCCGAAGCCCTTAATTAATGTTGGCTGGGTAAATAGGTGTTTGGGTGAGATACTAGGTCGGGCAAGTTCAAGTTTATTTTTTGTACAGTCTAACTATGATTTTGAGCATTTTATCCCCGTCCAAAAAATATCCTAATATACCCCCAAAATCGCCAAATTTCCTGTCAGCTCCTGTATAAAGCCCTAAAATTAATTTTAGCTGGACAAATTGTTGTTTGGGTGACCGTTACGAGGTCGGAGAATGTAATCATTATTTTTGGACTGTCTATGTTTTTGGCCATTCTATCTCCCTAAAAATACCCTAATATACCAGAAATGGTCAAATTTGGGTGTCAGCTCCTGTATAAAGAAAATCCATAAATTAATTTTGGTCCTAGGTCCGGGAATGTACCGTTTATTTTTTGGACAGCCTAAATATGGTTTTAGGCCTTCTAAGCCCCAAAATACCCTAATTTACCCCCAAACGTCCAAATTTCGCTGTGATATCGTGTTCAAAGCCCTTAAATATGATTTTCGTTGGGAAAATTGGTCTATAGGGACAGATACTGGGCAGGAAGGTCAAGTTTAATTTTTGGACAACCTAACTATGATTTTGGCTTTTCTAGCTCCTCAAAATACATTATTTTACCAAATGGCCAAATTTTACTATTTCCTCTTTGAATCCCTTAAATTAACTTTGGCTGTTCAAATTGTTAATTGGGTGACAGACAATAGGTCGGGGCTGTTCAAGTTTATTTTCGGACAGCCTAACTACGATTTTTGCCCTACCAGCCCCCCACAGTAAAAATACCCAAAATGGCCAAATTTCGTTCAGTAGGGAAAAGTACCCTTTACTGGCACGGAAAAAGAAACCCCTAAAATGGTATTGACAAAATATAACGTTAGGTAATGCGTGCGTAATTCGCTATGTGAAGCAGGGTTGTCGGAGAAAAATGCTCTCATATTAATAATGAAATATCGAGTTAATGTGTTACGGAAATAGTTTTGCTTTGAAAAATGCATTTATTTGCTTAATGGACTAAAGACCCCTGTCATTGTCCGGTGCGGTAGAGAAATGCTCTATTGTTTTCTATTTATTACGGTGTTCTATGGTGCGTTGGGTTTGATGTACTGTACTGTACAAGACAATGCGGAGGAAAATTCTCTTTTCGTAAAAGTTTCGCATACAAGATAAAAAATTTTTTAAAACTATTGAATAGATTACCCCTAAATGTTCACCCACCTTTCACTTTATCACAAAACCAGTAATTAATGTGTATGGTAATGTTTACAAGAAACGGCAACAGGTAGTGTAACTGGGGTCGAGCGCTTGAGATGTACACACACAAATTGCATCAGTCGGTGAAATGCCCGTGTACTCTAGGAATTTCAAAATATTACAAATTGTTTTTAGCGTAGACAGATGCGGGATTTACTGCGGAAGTAGTGGTGTAGACGTGAATATTCAGCTTTATTTCCAGTGAATAGAGCAAGTTCTCGGTGATGAAGCGGATAACATTCCAGTAAGTTACATGTCTCGTATATTATAACATTATTAAATGTAGTCTGTTAACATTATACACGATATCATTCTGAGGTAAGTAGTATTTGATAACATTAAATCGGTTCTGAACTGCAAAATATATTTTTTCAGAAGACATTACATAATATTACATAGTTATATTTATTGAACATCCAGTCATTAAAATAACTCTGGGCCAAATTACAGATAAAACGCACGTACAGTTACAAATAGAATTAAGTGCTTATAAAATCGAACGCAGACGAAATCGAACAAAAACGCAATCGATCGATCTTCGAAATTCGTTTAAATTAAACGCAAACTAACATTTTTTGTTAAAATATTTTTTTATTTAAACACAATCGAAATTCGTTAAATTAAACGCGAAGTAACATATTTATTAAATTATTTTTTTTTATTTTGACGCATTCGAAATTCTTTAAATTAATGGATTTTCGTTTAAACGATCGATTTTTGCTTAAACGCAAACGATCGCAATCGAACGAAGCTCCAATCGATTTTTGAGCACTTAATTCTGATTGTAACTGTAACTGATTTTAGTAAGCATGAGCTTACTTATACAACACCCAGGCTGCTTTCGAAGCCTCGGTGAAACACACCTTTCCGATTCATGCTTGCTACAAATATCACATGATATTTGTAAAGAGGTAATGAATACAATTCACATAAACTATGTCCTTTCTGTAAGCAGTAGTAGACTCATAGTTTAAGAAGGGACTACAAAAATTACTTCTCAGTGTTATGCTATCCCCACTTTGCGAAATATTACGACGCCTAGACTTCAACATTAGCACCCCAAGAAGATAGCTCGAATCAGTAACTCCTCGCACAGAAATCCAGCTATGAGATGAAAAACCTCGCACCGCATGGTCAGGTATTCAGGTTATAACATTAGCGATATCAATATGGGTATTAGTGACATCAACATGAGTGACCACTCCAAACAGGGTATACCAACCGCATGTTTAAATAAATCGAGAGTGTTTATAATACGGAAATCAACAATTTAAAACATTTTTGAATCATTATTTTGGTCATGTTTATTATGAGCAACTTTCATATTGTTTATTTATCCTAAATGTCAAAATAAATTAAGCCTGTGATTATACCACTCCAATATAATAAATACCCAACGAATATGTTTGAATAAATTACAACTTAATTTTCAGGATACTAAAACATTTATAATAACAAAGTCAACAATTTAAAACATAACTGATAAATTTAAAGTTATATTGTTCAGAGAAGTGAGTCTAACGGGATACGGTCCTAAATCCATATGTTTTCAGCAACCGTTAAAACAGTTATAGTGCTCAGTTTGGTTCATACAAGGATTATGTCAAAACCCTCTTCATAAACATTAATTACCTGTGATGTGCCCCTATACCATCAATAATGAGTGTGACAAAATGTATTGCGCAGGCAGCAAAGCAACAGATCTTGTATAAAACTA
>JASANE010005807.1:0-28179 GCA_030248225.1 Trileptium ribeirensis | reverse complement strand
GAAAGACTGGTACCCGTATAGCCAGATTCGGCGAAGAACCTTTAAAAACCTGTTCTTGCCAGTTTGATCCGGAAGACGGGATCGGAGCTGTTCGAGTTAAACATTCCAGTACTAACAATACTAGTTGATAGAAAACTAAAGAAGCTCTAACCCATCAGCATATAACCCGAAAACAGTTTGACCCAACCCCCTAATTTCGGTGGGTCGTTATCTCTTTTCCAGGAGTGGTCAGAGTGTTACCACTATATTTTTCCAAGCGTAGCATTTTGGGGTGGGGTCTAATTTTTAAACTTTTCTAAAACTAGTGACAGTTTGATTTCGGTGAGGATAGCCACAAACACAATCTAACATTAAACTGCTTGTTTGAACTTCGTCGGGCATCCTGGAGACGTCCTTTGATGACAATGCAGCGTAGGTAATGATTTAAATGAAAACGAAGCATAATTTTTGCAAAACAACATTTCAGTTTTCCTTTTATGTAAAAACTGCTGCTGTGTTTTAACGTTCGCGCTTTCGACACGAATCTCAAAAATGAAACTCTAACTCCTTCTACAGCTTTTATATATACATGTATACAGTCATCGCCCCGCATGTATACAGTTGCCAAAACTCGGCACACTAAAATACAGTTAGTATTTTAAATTTCTTCCACATTCCCACGCTACTCTGTTCAAACTTTGTTTTACTAGAGATTTGTCTTATAACCAATCAGAATAATTTGTTTCTATAAAATTTCCAACGAACTCCCTTCATGCTCAAGAATAAAACACGATGCTAAAACAGAAATCGCAAAAGTCGCTACCAATCGTTTGGCACAGCTCATAGCAAAGTTATAAGTACATATTCAAATGACATACGCTGCCGAATGTATTACTGTCATAAATTTTATAAACAACATCAATTCACGCAAATAATTATAATAAAATGTAACTACAACTAACACTCGACGTCATTCATTTTTTGGCGTTCACTAATTAGTCGAGCACGCAAAGCTTCAGCCTCTTTTGCCAAAGCTTCCACCGAATCTTGAGCCGGCGCTGCAACATTCGTCATTGAAGCGCCCGTTTGCTTTGGACTTGCACCACTTGAACTTTCCGCATTTAAGTTTCGTGTGTTCGTATTATTATCGCTGATTGCGGCAGCAGCTGTAATTTTGGTAGCGCCGTCGTCGTCAGCCATTGCAAATTATCCAGCACTAACTTCTCAGCAATTTTTACAATAAAAAATTGACTGATTTGATATATACCTACTGATTATGACCTAACTGCACCATAATTATCTTACGCAATACTCAGCTTTTTATATAAATTTATTACACGATGTTTTAACTATAGTTATACACATCAAAAATTACAAATTTGTATATATTCTAAATAATACAAAACACATATATTCTTTTACCACAAAGTGAAAATAATAGGTGGTGCTAAACAACTATGACACAGAGCCGCAGATATGCAGCATGTATAATCTGCAGAATATTTTCAAGGCAAGAATCTGTAGTACAATTCAATGGTTTAAAGAAAATGATCTCAAGTGCTTAAAACATGTTTCGGAGTTATCAACGTTTTCCTGTCTGCTACTCGACACGCCAAAAACACATGACTGTATATTATTATCATCATGGCGGGACTTGACGAGCTACTGCACATAATAAACGGGTTCTTATACTAACGACTCATTAACTGCGGCACTTAGGATGATTTTACCGTATAGAGAAAGCCCGTTATACTAATTGTGGAAAAGGTATATACTAAGTGCAGATATAATAAAACAGTATCTGTGGTTCTCACCATTTTTAATATCCGAATCGTTGAAAGTTCAACTTAATGAGTAAATGCTGACTATGGAATAGACTGTGCTATCGCTACGTATTTGAGTCGAATGGTTATCATACACACCACTGGTCGCCATTCCAGTGGCAGTTTCTGAGTACTCTCCATTACCTGCAACAAACGCTGCGACAATAACGATCTATAGTCCAATACGCCCTCGGTCTGCTAATTATATTGTACAAGGTTTTCAGTTCTTCATCGCTACATACAACTTGGTAACTGTGCTGTATAAGTGTCCAAACGTCACATTCCGTCTCAGACTGTTCTGCGAGGCGGTTAGTAATACCAGCATGCGCCAAATCTCAGTAGTATCCTTAGTATGCGGGATAACAGATGCTTTGATTTTCAATGAATAAATCCCTGACATCCTTATGCTTCGCAGACGAAATATGCAATTGTTTAGTGTAAGCGTGTTTCAGCTCGATGGCAGTAGCTGGAAGGGCAGCTCGTGACGGTTTACATTATGTAAGGCTGATCTCCTTAGATCCAACATCGTTGTAGCGGAATTTATAAAATATTGACGTTTGAGACGATTTGCAAAATCGAAGCCATCTGATCAAACGCTAATTAACTTTTTCGTTGTAAGTGTTAGATTCTTGTGTTGTCTCGCTGCAGACATTAAAGTGGATTTTAATGCTTTCAGATCCGACTGCTGCAGAAATTTCACGTGATAAGGCGTAGTACCTTTCTTCCTTCTAGCACTGGCAATAACAAGCTCCCACTGCTACGGGACACAAAAGTGGGTTTGCACACTGCTTAACTGGACAGCTGAGATGGCTTCTTTCTTCGCATGTTCTATATCCGGATGAATACTGTCAACCTCCATATAAGTATGCCCAGTTACGAGGACTTTTTGGTCAATTATTTTTAAGACTACGGCTGTTAACGAAGTGATGAAAGAGCATTGCTGTTATATAAACGTTGCGATTCTGACCATAGCATGGTCAGAAAACATTGATAGGCGCTGCACTCACGGACGAAGCTCAGTACAATTTCAGGCAAAATTTCCTTAAATTTGTCATACATTGGTTGATAAACATGATAACAAAATAATATATTATCGAATTTTGCTTCAAAACAATTTTCCGCAAAAAATCGAAAGCATAACCCAGTTTTGCTATACATTGATTTACCAACTAGAAGGATTCTGCTATTAAGCTTAATCCTGGAAACAATTCCAACCCCTTCAATTAATAAATCCATTTTGTACAACTGTTCAACACTGTATCTTATAGGAAAATTATCGTAAAAATTAATAACTGCGCTGGGGCGACCACTCCACCCCCTGGGTTGGGAGAAAGGGGAGTTTTAGTAGGCTTACGTTGGAACTCTGTTGGATTGAAACAACAAATTTGTTGATTCTTAGCACAATGCGTAAAGTACCGTATCTTCTGAAACTGGTTTGCCAAAGGTTGATTTAATCTTAAAATATCCTTGGCTTGGACTCTGAACAAAAGTTCCACAGCTACTAGAATTTGAAGCTGTTAAGTCAGCTATCCAAATCGTAGATCCGCCTGAAAAATCGTCATAGGATATATCCAAACTTAGCAAATCCAAGACCACGAAACATTGAAAAGTATGCAAAAGCATAATCTTTACCATCAAAGGAGGAAGAGACCTTCACTTGTAAAAATTAGTTGCCCATTTTTGTACAAAGTAAAATTGGTTACATTATTATGAATAAATTAATAAGGATTGAGTGTTATATCGGTGCCATCAGCAGCATTTTCCTTACCATGAAAACATAAATACGCTTAGGCATGCTGCAGGCAGGAATTAGAGTCCACTGGTGTGTTGTGTCATTTTTGCGAATTATATGATCATAAAGTGTGTGTCTACAGATGGAATAAACAACTTATTACTTGCAAGACATCTGTTTTGTTCTTGCAGAGATGCCGAAGTGAGTTTAACAAAATTACAAAATACTTGAATATTATCAATTTGAATAATGTATATTTTTCCTTTCAATACAACAATAACAAAATTATGAGGCTGTCGCGATAGCTTTATTTGCAATTCACAATCAGTTGGTAGGCATCCGCTGAAATTGAATACAGAGTTGAATGGTTTCACATATAAATTACATTCTTGTCATATTAAAACAAACGTTTACCGTTGTACTAAACCCTGGTTATCTTGCAAACTATTAAAAGAAAAAGCTGTATCTTTATAGAACATTGAGGCTTACAAAGCAGACTCTTTAACGCCTTTCTCTAAATTTGTCAATGCTAACACATAATTCATATAAACAAAATTTGATCCATCAGGTGTAACTTTAATATTGTTTATGCTTAATTCGAGGTCTGAAAACAGGGAATTTACTGGCAAGTTGCAATGACATTTAGAAACATTTAAATGAACACGTGACATTTAAAAAATATATATCTTTGAATAACATCGTTTAAAAATCAAATTATTTTTTCTTCAACCCGACTGATGATAGTATGTGAGAAAAAACAAAACAAAATAATTCACGTGTTCCTGAATATGCAAAACAGTATGAATAACCGTTACACGCCAAAGTAAATGTAGGTGTATATATTGTAGCAAATGTCGAATACATATATATTGCAGTAAATAAAGTAACTAGGCTAAAAAAGTTTGTGAACATGCTACGACCAAAATAAAAAAATTTTCACTATAAAACATTCTAATAATGTTTTCGAAGGTTCGTGGATTTCAATACACCAAGCCATCCGCAGGCACCGGTGATGGCGTGTTCATGTTGGAAAGTGGAGAGGCGGGTTAGCCCCCCAACTTTTAAAATGGGGGCTCAGCCCCCATAGCCCCCCCCCGGTTCCGCCGCCCCTGGTTTCAATATAGTTTAAGCTTGGCAGTTCGTTAAGTTAATTAATAAACGGTTATGATTAATTGCCTGTCGTTGACGTCTATTGACGAGAGCGTAATAGAATCTACTTAATACTTGAACCATAGAGCTGTTACTGCAGAAGTTAATCCCGGAGGAAGCGATACTAACAAACCTATCACCAAATTACTAGTACGCCAGACCACGAACTCGTGCACCCCAGCTGTTAGTGCAACATTAATTGGTGGCCTGAACGGTAGTTCTATTGTATCTTTAGTGTGTTTTAGTAACTGCAGGGGGTCGGAGCGTCGCGTAAGCACGATACTACACTGCCGCAAAAGAAATTAAGCTCCGACACTTATCCTTTTCCTTAAATTTACGCTGATAATTTCTTTATATTAACGTTCCCTCTCCCGAACGTAATTTGTAAAAATAAGATAAATTTCTAAAGCAATAAGTACCTATTTGTTTTGTGACATTGTTGCTTAACGCTAATTTTTGGGCAAGGATCACTGTTACTATTTGGAAGAATTGGTTTGCCGTTTCACTGAATCAACAGTATCTGCCGATTGTTTCATTTACGTACTTCGCGTTATCCTTCACGCCAGAAAACCATAAACCAGAGTTAAAGCCAGTAAATCACAAGCAAGTCATAAACCCTAATATAAAATTCAAACATGAACCTCGATTATTAGCTAAGTATTCCGACTTAGTAACCAAGTATAGTACAAAACTAATAAAACAGAAGCGGCTCTAATCGAAAATCCAGAAGTTCTGATCTGATGAAGCGTAGCGAATGTAGATCTCAACAATATATAATCCTGCGTTGGATGCTAAATCTACGGCTTTTAATGCTGTGCCCTTCGCAAGCTGATCTCGACTACCACCTCACTAAGCGGAAGCTTAATCCAACCTGAATTGACAAATAAAGGAAGAGCTAACACATGTTAGCTACTAAAACAAAACAAAATGCGAAAACAACAAAATCCTAAACCCACGGATGTAGAAGGAAGGGAGGATATAATAAATGAAATAGTAATCCATCCCGGGTTTTTAAATTTTGGGGTTTTGGAGGGAGTTTGGACCGGAAACCCCCTTGTAGCCAGGTCAGCCTCCAACACTGACAACAGCAATTTGCAAAAAACGTAAGCTTTTATTATTATTATTAAAGGGTTGGAGATGAAGGCCTCAGTTAGGCTTCATGCGGTCTTCAATCCAACTTTATTAAACACAAAACCAAAATACAAAGTATTGATAACAAACATGAATAAAAAAACACAATTAAAGATAGAATAAAGTTGGAAAATTTATTTTGAAGTGCACTGCGTTAATTTTGAGGCTAATCTCTAGGCATATAAGGGCAGTAAACCACTTATAATAAGCCTAAATTAAAGAAGATAAGTAAATATAGGAATCGAAATAACTATTTAAAAATTTCTTGAATACTTAAGCCATTACTCTAAATTTACATGGCCAAGCCTTTGCCTAAACGCATCGCTATTACTTGCAGTGACAACTGGAAAACCATTGATGGTTTCAAGTAATGAATGCCAAATTGGTACGATTCTATTTGAAAAAACTGTTTGGCCAAGAGATGTTAATGATCTACTATAAAATAATTTAAGGGAATGACCACGCGTTCGCGAATCTACAGCGAGCGTGAAAAAAATTTTCGCGACAAACATCAACATCTTTATGGACTATTTTGTAGCACATGACTAGATCGGCTATTATGCGTCTTTCTTCTAATGACTTCATTTTTAGGTAGCTGAGTCTTTCCAAATAAGTAAAGTTCGAGATACTTAATTTGTAGAACAATCTTCGTGTAAAATATTGATTCTATTTTGTCTATATCATTAAGCAGATGAGGCGACCAGACAGGAGAGCAGTACTCAAGGATGGGTACTACATAGCTCTTATATGCAGTCACAAGACAACTTGCATTACAGTTGCTGAAACAACGAAACAATATGTTAACAACATTGAGTGCTTTTTTACAAATGTAATCAATGTGTGTCTTCGGTTTTAGATCAGAGCAAACAATGACACCTAGATCGGTTACGCAGTTTTTAGGTAAAATTTGAGAACCGTCTAGGAAATAGTTGCACGTAAACGAGCTATGGCCTATACGAAGAATGCAACATTTTTCAACTATCTTCAATTGCCATTTTCTAGCTCAAGATGCAATTGCATCAAGGTCTTTTTGGAAAAGATAAATACCACTGTTGTTACTAATGCATCTAAACAACTTAACATCATCAGCGAAAAGAGCAATGCTAGAATTCACTACATCGATGATGTCATTAATCTAAATAACAAACAGAAGTGGCCCTAACACAGAGCCTTGAGGTACCCCAGACAAGACATCGCTGTTTCTTGAGAAACTTTTATTGATTTTCACGAGCTGAGTACGGTTGAACCCGCCCCTGAGTGTATAGTTATGCCCTGGTGCTCCGAAGCTACGGTGCTCGGAAAATGTTGGCAAGAATTTTAGAATAGGGTGAACTAAGCTGTAATACTGTGCACTAGCTACGTAATAATGGGAATATCATAATTGTCATAGGATATAAAGCATGACAGGGATGGAAACAATTTTGGCCGTCTGCGCCACAAATTTAATTTGGATATAGGCAGAAGTAACAAAATAAAATAAAATAAGTATAAAAAAGTATAAAAAAATAAAAAGTAAAGCCACAAATATAGATATATGTTTACTACAATATACTATTATTATTGGCTAGCCGTTAGAAAGCCATTGTTTAATAAAAATGCTAATTTAGTGCAACAAGGGTCCAAGAATTCACAAGTACTATATTTTAATATTTTTCCAATAATAGTTCTGCTTAGCACACTGAGCCACGGAAAATTCAACATTATTGTTTTAAAACAAAAGCCTCATAGAATATGGAACGTATTAGTTATTTATTGCCAGTTATCGCGAAATTCGGTCTTATTTAAAAATAAACAAAACGGAAAATAAAATAAAGAGATTGTGTCCATCTGCGAAATAAAAGCAGCCATATTACAGCAACACAAGAAGAGATTGAAAAACGTAAAAAAAAATTCATTTGGACAGTCAGCGTTAAAACTATAACTTGGCCATAGCCATGAGTAAAAAAATCGCACTAGTGGTACAAAAACCACTCACACAAAGTTTCCGCGCACCTTAGGTGTTACGCGGGCGGGAAAAGAGAACCTGTATTTGCGTGCAGAACGTCAAGGGATAAAGCTACCTACCAAGAGAAGGATTGGACGATCTCTTACGGAGGCTGAACCTCAAGGGGGATAATTTCCCTCTCCCGCTATCAGCATGTATGGCCATGCCGCCTTCTTTGTGAAGGGGTGCTTTCTTCAGACCGGGTGCCAGTGATAAGGATGACCGAACGGCGAAAAATACATTTTTATATCCGTTAGATAGTTGAACCAGCTCATTTCAAAAATCTCGCGGCCCTGTGAGAATGTTTCTAAAGGGGGTTATTAATCATTCCGCAAAATAGTATATGGAATACCTATTATAAGATAATATAAGGTCACGCTCGCAGAAGCAGAGTTCGGGAGGCATGCCCCTGAGGCGCCGGGGCTCCCCCAAAACCCTGGTTTGCCCTCACCCATGAGTGTAAGTTCTGCCCTGGTGCTCTGGAGCTCAGGTGCTTGGAAAATGTTGGCGAGAATTTTAAAATAGGGTGAACTTTGCAGCAATGGCAGTAAATCTCCAAAATTAGATTGCGACGGGGTTGAGGGTGGTTGTGAAGACAGCAACTTGTTGGAGGACCTCCCATGCGAGGGCTTTAACCCTCTCTGAGACACGCTATCACCTACGCCAACCCTGGTTATATCCACCTTATGAGACCCAGAAGCGTCAGCACGTATGTACATGGAGTATATTTCTGTTTATAACGCTATAAAAATTTAAAAACTTGCGTATTTCTCAAATTTAGTGTGAATTTTGCAAGATAAACACTATGGTTTCGGTATCACGAAAGACTATGTTATTGATTATAAACATCTGACGCAAGCTCATATCAGATGACAAATGTTAGCGATGTCAGTACTGATGCTGCTACCAAACGATGGGCTTGTATCTTTGTCTTCCAAGCTCAGCTTTTGCATCATAGATTTCTTGAAAACATGAATATTCTTGTCAACAATGCGGGAGTAAGAAATTTTGCCTAAACTTACTGTAGTGGAATATTACAAACACAAAGATTCAAAAAAATTTCCGAAATTGAACCAGAAAAATCATCATTATCATCTCATCAGATCCACTACTTTTAGGGACGAGGACTTATTAAGATTCGAAATCTAATAGATTCGAAATCAGTTGAAGAGAAACAATAATATTGGACACATAGACATAAATATGGGGCGAGATCCTGAGTCCCACGAGAGCGAAATGCTGGGTGTCTGGGGGAGGGGTAATCTTCTGTGGGGGTTCTATGGTCGTCGGTCAGGAAGTAATGCTGTCAGGACGGGGATAAATTTTTGAATTTTATTGAGGCTCAAATTTTCAAAAATTTTTGGCACTCATTTTGCCAATTTTTTTTACAAATATTTTTCCTATTTCGCCTAAGTGTTGACTGAACCAACGCACATTACTGGAAGCGCATAGACAAGAATAATGCTGATTTTGTTCCTAATGTTTTCATGTAATGCTTTCTCCGCATCTCATCATTAGACAGTATTGTGCGACAATGGGTCATTATATACCCCAAATTTGTAAATCGTAGTTCTTTCAAAAAAAATTTTATAAACGGCTGATTTGATAGTTATCTTTTAATTATTTAAACACTGTAAACTAGCCGCATGTGTTTTCAGCTTGCCGGGACTTTAAAGACTGTTGCAGTGCATTTTTGATATTTATAAAATACTATGATTTTATGTGCCATCGTTTACTGCTAATAGTCACTGTAGTGTTCCGTGGTCATGAAAACCTTGATACATCACAAAAGGAGGGTTTCCACTTAAAAAACTACGAACGCATAATAAGCCTAGATACGAATAGTGCAAATCCGCTAAAAATTATCGCAAATCGAAGTGGAGAGAAAGTTTTTGGCCACAAAGAGTATTATTCTCTCTAGTGATACCAATAAATTCTTGAAATCTTTTCCCTGACAGGACAAACACAATCATTTAGTAGTGTGGAGACTCACAAATCAAAATGTTAATAACTGAAGATGGTCAAAAACCTAAAATTTTCAATTATTTTTTCAGTCAGTGTTTATGAATAAAACAGTTCTGCTGAACAATTTACCGAATTTCTATATTGATGCATGGTCAAAAGTGGCGGGAAAAGGCAGGATTATACCCCTGCGGCTTTTCTCAGGGCGTCGCCTATCTCTCCATAATTTGGGAGGAAGCCTGATGTCACATGAGGCTCCGTCGCTCCTCATGAAAATGTAGGCAAAAGTTGTCAGACTCAGAAAAACCAGCAAAAAAATTGGGCGAAATAGGCAAAAAATTTGTGAAAAAATTGTTAACACCACACGGCCTAAATGAAAGATTATATTGCAATTGGGCGTAGGTGAGCGACAAACTGTTCATATCGAAAATGCCGTAGTTATGTTCATACATGCCGGTGCCCGGTCATGCCAGGGGGATAAAGGCCCCCACGGGGGGGGGGCTGTCACGGCCATCCCAGGGGGGTAACCCCCTGGCCGGCCACATTTTCGTAGGGCAGTCGATCCTGAGGACCTTTTTGGTTTTCGCAGTCATACTTTCCGGCTATGAGGTCAATTTTTGCGCTAGGGTCTGAACACTCGTCGAGACGCAATAAAGATATTATTCATAACCCCATTATGTATTTGTGAATTTACACTAGACTAAACATATATATTTATATAGTACATACCACGCATATTATTGTTTTTATAGGCTTTTGAGCGCTAGCTGCCTCTGTTTTTTGGTCGAATTGTAAATATCTAGCTTATTATCATTTGACTAGTGATTTGTGATATTTGGAAGATGCAAAATATTGTTATAATATTACGCTTCTTGTAAGTATGTTTTATATCTTTCGCTTACAATGGTTGTGTTGTTGTATCCGTCCTTTAAAGGCAGCTCAGTTTTTGAGAAAGCGTTAAAGGCAGCTGAGGAAATTGAAATGTGGGTAATTTCCGTCTGGAAATGCGCACAATTTGATTTTCGTATATGAGCTTCCGATCTGAGAAATGTCAATTATAAGATAATTATATAAGTTTTTTATAATACATTTATATAGTTTATTCCGCCGCTTTTATATAATACATTTTTGATATATCTTTTATTTCGCCGAGAATTTGGTTTTTCCGAGGCAGGGGGGACGATGTGCGCCGAGGTTCGAGGAGCGGCAATGCAACAGCAACATCGGCGATATTCTGAAAATGGAAGTCCGGTTGCCCGGATGGTGGTTGTAAGTACTATACTATAATGTTTTTGTCATTTTTCCGAGCGTTTTGGTTTGCGACAAAATTGTAATAAATGAAATAAACACAGACAACCCGCAGAAACCTGAGAAAAAAGAGTTCATTAAGTTCGCAACATTTAAGGGACAATCCCAGAGTTATAGGAGCACTGTCGCTGCAAGGATACAAGCTAATTAGCATGCATTTTCCAGTTATCGTCAAAAAGTTGCCAAACATCGAAGTTGTAGCAAATTTGTGGAACTCAAGAAGTGAACCCAATGGTATTTTCGTTTTGTGTGGATAAGAAGCTGAAAACACAGACATGACAGTCACAAGCAACATGGTAACATTTCGACGCAAGTTTCCCAAGTCATCCGGCATAGCTACTCGTGCAGGCTTTGTGGCAAACGGTAACGCATACGTTCACGCAGTCTGTTTGTTAAAAGGCACGTGGCAAGAGTTGAAAGATATAAAACTAACAAATACCCAACCATCACTTACAGCTGTTATGAACACGCTTCGTCAAAGACTTGTCGACATAGTGGTATACCCGAGCACTGCAGCTTCCCGTTGCGATATAATAGAAAAAATCATTCCCAGCTTTGTTGACAAAGAATATGTTTTGCGTGATTTTCAGGTGGTAGACGCTGAAGATTTCAGCCTAAATCGATACACGGCTGCAACAGGAATTTTCGTTCCGCAATATTTTAAAATTGGTAGTCCGACATCCGGTGAGCGTAACGACTGTTTTTGACCTCACTTCATCATGGAGCGTCATTCTGAGATTGTAAATGTTCCGCTCACGCGTGACATAGACCTTGAATTTGGTCCTCCTCAAAATGACCCAGAACACGATTGCACAGCTGGTTCTTCTGGAATGACACCTGCTAAACATTGGTCAGTTACAACGCAAGGCTTTGCTTCTGCTGTGAGTGCAGCCACAGCAACCGCGCGAAGTGAAGTCTGCGAAGTCACAGCTGATGCTGTGGCTTCAACTAGCGGATAATCGCATGTTGAGATTGCATTAGTAGACGAACAAGTGTCAAAAATAACTGAGAGGCAGCTGCAAACGGGTGACTGGAATACAGAGTATTTTTTCAAAAACTATTGGCTTGAGATAATCAAAACACATCAGAGTAGCATTTTGCCGGTAGCAACTAAAAGAAGAAGAAAAAAGTAAGTCCTGGTTCGAATATTTGCCAAACGCGGAAGCTCCTCAAACTTCAAGATACCGATGTCTTATTGTACGCTGAGGAATGGGTTCGCGCGAGTCACATACCGACTGATGATGCTATAAATATCGCTAAGAAACATCGAGTACATATGTCTTTATATACAGATGAAACTGAACAGTACGACAAAAAATACCTACCCAGAAGCAGGTTGTTCTAGCTAAATTGTAAGTTATAAGTAGTAATTCAGCTCATATGTTTTCTATTTCTAAAATGCAAAATTGATTATAGTTTATGATCGAAAAGCACTGAAACCATATGAGTAGACGGGCTTTCTTATGCCACATGTACCCATAATTTATTTAATCCTATTATCATTTATTTGGTTAAACGCTCCAGAACATTTAACAAACATTGCTGAACATTTTGCTGAACCACATCTTGTGCATTTTCCACCAAATACTTGGTAATAGGATTAAATTTTTTCAACGAAATTAGCAGTGAAGAAGATTAGCAATAAAGATTAATAGATCGTGAAAAATCATTGCTCCAGATCAGTGATTGCTCGAGCATGCTTTGTCTGGCTGAACAGCGAATATCAAAATAATTAGTAATGCCAACAATAAAATAATATATAACTAAAAATCATGTTTCAATGTCGTATGCCAGGTCTTGGCCCAGCCCAGCGTGCGACTATTTAAATATTGCAGTGCCGTTCACAATATAAATTATTGCTAATAGTTTCCGTTCATAAGAACAGTTAAACAAAGCATCTCTGTGTATGTAATAATTTGTATTGTAATTGTAAATTATTTAAGCAGTCACTGATCTCTCAATTAGGAAATCTCTCAAATTCAGAAATAAATGAAATGAACTAAGTAAAAATTGAGCAATTTCATGTGGTATGGGTCTGCGGCGTAAGAAAGGTCGCCCGTGGCTTTTGTCTGCTGAACTATCGGGTGCGATTCCTGCGGTGATGGAGTGTTCCAGGGCAATTTTAGTGCTGAATTCGTAGTTAATCCACCGTGGACCGTAGCAGACATTCAATGTCTAAATATCTAATTAGTATATAAATAAGTATAATTATTAATTCGATTAACTTTTACTTCAGGGAATGACGTCGTGAACAAAAAAATTTTCCACAAATTTTCGCCCGCACATGCACCTCTGGCAACAAGTAGGCGCAATTTGCGCAAGTTTTTGCACTAAGGCACTACTTCGAAACTCGTCGAGCTGCCAAGCCCCATTCGGGGGGTGGGGGTTGGGGTGGGAATGCTATGCATCCCAACCCCATGGGGTTACCCCCGGCTTTTCGGCCTCGGGGGGGGGGAGGGTCCGGACCTCAGGGGGGTCACCCCCTGCCGTCATGTGTGTGTATGATCCTTAATAAAAGCCGAAACAAGACAAACTCCAATGTGCATTACGGTCTACATATTCTTGGCTACAGGAGGATTTAAGGGGTAGGATTAGTAGCACCTCCATCTTGACCTATTCGTATTGAATCATAACGGAAAATATGGCGACTAAAGATCCAAAAAATTTCTTCGGTGACCTTTAACCATGCTTCGAAATTTGAACACGTACTCTCCATCAGCAGAAATCGAAAATCTGGGCTTAGTGAAAATACACTGAGCACTAAAATAGGACACTTTAATCATAAATGACCGGTAGGTTTTTAGTTATTTGTTCACGTACAATCACGCTCTGCCTGTTTGTGGTGCGCGGGCCTGATTTTCGCATTACGATAGAAATTTAATAAACTGAACTTGCAGGTATCCGGTCGTACCGCGGAAATTTGTGCTATGTGCTATATAACGATTGTGAAGGAACCTATGCGCACCTTGGTGACATTGGTGAGGATATTTTCTTCAATCGTTCTTTTATTTTACGGTTGTACTTACAGGTCGAGCCCGGTGCGCATGCCTCTTAATTTAAGTTGTATGTACCTATGATAGTTTAGCTGAATGCGATGTCCATATGCGTGTCAGAGAGGGTCCAGAGAACCGGCCAGAACATACTTGTACATTTAGGTCAGAATATTTCATCGTAACGTAGGACCTGGCGAGCCAGACCCTGGCACACGGGTGTTGTACATATAGATGTATATTGTTATGGCGTGGTTGAGTCTCAAGTTCGATAATACATAAATATAATAGAATACTTTCGAATAGTATGAATGCAGGGGAATAAATCTGGTTGAAATTTATCGGATTGATTTTTCTAGAGGGTGATCAAAATCTTAAAAGTTTGGGTTCTGTCTGGAACCAAGGGAAATTTAATTCACAAAGCTAATAATAAGGCTCCCTGATTTTTCTAAATTTCATCTTTAGGGTCACTCAATCCTTTAAGTAATTAGGGACCCTCATTTAGACGCATAACCTCTTTTTTCTCTAAGCCTCAAACGACAGCCAAAACCTCCAAAACTCCTCGATTTTTTGAGCTCCGGAGCTCCTTGATGGATCAAACTATTTATCCCACTAACCGGGGTGACTAACCCCCATGGGCCCTCTCGGGGTCCGCATAACCCAATTGGAACATGAAACGGTTACCGCATTTGCCACATAAAACGGACTCAAGCAGGCCATTCGTTAATGCTATCAGGTTGATTTTCTATAGTAGGAGATCTGGTAGTGCTAAGACTTTATTCCGCCGTCGTGACCTAGTTCTCTCCATTAAATTAAATCAACAGGCAAGCGACATAATTCTTTATAAAAATCAGGCGCCCGAAGCGCTGGCATATATTCCTCTGACAAAACCTTACGCCGACCAGGCGATGTTTAGTGTGTTTTCCTCGTAGGGTTGTTGTGTTTTCGTAAACGTTTATCATCTGGCGTTGTTGTGACCACGTATTTTGTGCCGCAGCCTCCCACAAGTGTCTTTACAAATCTTTGTTGTTCACAGCTTATGATTTGGTAAAACCGATCTAGAATATGTACGAGCGAGTCTATATACAGTATTGTGTTCTTTCAACCTTATTTAGTTCTACATGTGATCGGATGTTTTGTTTAAAAATTTGAAACTGTCGCCGAAAAGGGGCCTAAAAGTTAAACGAGGGGGGTTAGACAGAGGGGATAAGAGACAAAGGCTCGATGCAGCACTGGACCCAATCGGGCTTTGGTTTTGAGAAAATATGTTTCTGCTTTCTTTTGTCGGATGTGGCTTTCGTTTGCTCTTTATTTTCCACTGCTTTTGCTTTTTTGTTCACCCCGGTGGGTCTCTCCTCATGCAGCGTGCAGGTGAACCTCAGCTGGTCTTTTAGCTTCAATAGTACGTCTGTTTTCAAATAATAAAGGGGTCGCCGTTACGGCTGCTGGAATGTTAGATTAATGCTCTGCTTGCCCGTGAGTGCATGTGCCCGGCAAAAAAGCAAAATTTTAAGAAAATTTCGCCGCACCAAGCTCGATAAGTTCCTCTACCCATCGGGCAACAATACATGATGTAAGCCGCTCTGTCAGCAGTTGCCGCGAATTGTTTTTGTATTGACATGCTACGGGGAGTGACCACAAAGCAGTAGGATCAAGGGATAATCATGGGATTTCGTGTAGGACGTCTTAGTCTGGAGGCAGTTGCGACAAGAGTCAGGGGTTAAGCTTAGTACACAACAACTGGCGGACCTTGCCCTCGTAGGAAATTCTTAATAATTTGAACGGTAACTCAGAAAATTAAGGCGGGTGCTCTCAAGGGGCTCACCTACGGTGGGGAGCCCATTTGTTTCGCTCTGAGTACTATGGGCTTCCGCGGATCTGGCGAGTCTACTGATACACTGGGCTGAATCGTCGCAAGGCGTTGCTGGTCTGGGTGTGTGGCGACCCCCCACGCATCAACGCACCGCCATCTAGTTTTCTCTACCTTTTTGCTCTCTGAAAAGCTCTCACGAGGTAAAGTTTGGATTAAAGACCTCACGAGAGTTTCGAAGAACGGGATTACGATCTCGTGTAGGCTGTCAGTTCAGTTCAGAGGTGGCTCCGGGTCCTTTTCAACAAGATGCAAGACAAGGGAAGGGGGTTAAGTTTTCATATACACACAGGTACATACACACATTTGTAGGATCGCGAGAAGAAATAGGTTCGGACGAAGTCATTTGCAGATTAAGTCAAGGAGCAGGAATCCCAGGTATTAGCACAGGGCCCCCGTTGAAGCATCCATAAAAAATTTCGATACAATTTCCTCGTGACGTTTTCTCGTCATCGAGAACAACGTAGCTTCGAAAACTTCGGCTAGTGCTCTCAAGCCTTGTAGATACGTTAAAGCTAATCGACTAAGGAGCGGGAGGGCAGCTTCGGGCAGGTTTTAGGTGACGCAAATGACTTCGTACCGCTGAGAAACCATTGTGCTATTTTAGTTGATATAAGAAAACAAAAAATTGATGGTGTCATCTTTGACTCAGGGAAGCTAGCAAAATTCAAAGTCGCTGAGATCGTTCCCGAAAATCTGAGTTTGAGCCCTTGTGAGATTTCAGCATTAACACGTGCCCCATTACATTAAAACTTCGATGAGTGTCCTCAAGCGGTACAGTTACCGCAGTAAGCAACGTCAGAATGTCTTTTATCAGGATCAAAACAGTGTGAGGCAACGTCGCCTGGGTTAAGGGCACGCGGGATAGACGCACCATTCGCGTCGTCTAGCTCTTCGACAACTGTCGGTAGCGGCGAATTTTCAGACCGAAAGACGGGTAGTGTAGGTCACAGGCATACGATTTCTTGGCAGTATGTGCGCAGGTGGCTCCATGCTCGAGTAATCACATAAGGCGCAATCACGGTTCACTGTAAGATAGGAACGATAGTAAGGGCACACTGAGCATCTGCAATGTGGAATGCGACCAGAGATACTGTCCCAATTTAATAAGGGTAGGGTCTCACGTATCGGCAAATGAGGTCGGATTGGTAAACCACATACTACCTCCAATCTCAAAAAGCACAATTTCGTGCTAAAATATCTTAGTAACTTTGCATTTTCGTAAGTTGCACTGGCACAGGAAACCATCGACCAAACTGTGGGGCACAGCCGTGCGTGGCCCTCATTTGGCGATGCCGCTGTCAAGGGGCAAACACAATTTTGAGCGCCCAATAGCTATTTTGATACGCAAGTGGAATAGATGTGAATGTTTTTGTGAAAATATTGAGCGGGCCCGGGCCCTTCGCGCCCTCCGACCAAATTTCCACCTATGCACAAAATTGCATGTTTTTGCAATGATACACTAAAATGAAAATAAACAAAAAGTTAACACATGTATTTTTACGAGGGAGAGTGAAACAAACACATTGCGTTAAGGCTAAATTGTGCATTTGTCGGAATTCAGCCTTTGTAATAGCGCTCAGTTAAATATAAATTTCTGCAATTTGTGATATACACCATCAGCGATGTTCCGTTATACTTTGCCGAGGTACTAAAAACTGTTAACAAGGACAAACGAGTGATTACATGTTCATCGCAGTCGATTATTATTAGTTTTTGCTATTAAATTTAACTATATTAATATTTATCGTCATTCTAATAATTATATAGCTATTAGCCATTATAGTCATTTACATATATCAATTTTTTGTCGGCGGTTAAGTAGGATAATGGTAGGGGTGTACCAGGCTACCAGGGGGTTCCCGGTCCAAACCCGTCCCAAAATCCCAAAAATTCCTAAAAACCGTTGTTGGATCGTTATTTCATTTATTATACCCCTCCCTCCCTTCTGCGTCCTTGGGTTTTGTTTTCGTTGTTTTCGCGTTTTGCTTTGTTGACGTGCTAATTTGCATAATTAGCACCAATTTAAGTTACTTACTAGCTAACATGTGTTAGCTTTCTTCTGTTTTTCCTAGTTTAGTCTGGAATCGGCTTGCGAGCAGTAAAGTGACAAATTTCGTGATTTGGCGGCCTACGCAGTATAAAATATTGTTATTTTCAGTAGGCACAGTTTTGCACCGAGACTTCCGACTTGCGATGTATTGGTTTTCACTTAACAAATTTCTGGGTTAATTCCATTATCCAGTTCGATTGCCTAGCTAACAATTAACACTTACATTAGAATTTTATGTTGCTGTTTACGAATTTCATGTGCTTTATTGGATTTAATCATTGTTAACTGGCTTTATGGTGTGAAAGACGATACGGATTCTGTAAGTGAACCATCAGCGAAAACTTTTGGTGCATTGAAAGAGCAAACAATCCCTGACAATTCCTGATGCGGAGCCGTATCAAAAATTAATGTTGAGCAACAATGTCACAATAATTAGGTACTTAGTGCCTTATTAATTTATATTATTCCTACTATTTTTCCGAAGTAAAAACATGAGCCAGCACGAGCGTAACTTAATCATAACTGTACTGGAAATAACACGCGCCTACTCATCCGTGCGAGAGCGGAAACGTTAATATAAGGAAGCTAATTAGCCTAATTCTATGGAAAGGATAAGATAATTAAATAAACGTGCGAGTTCAACCGTTTGGCGACTACGTACAAACCCATAAGAGAAAGTAATAAATATCAGTTACTCAGGATCCATCAGTAAACCGTCTGGCCACTGGTGGCTCTAAGGAAACTAAATAGCGTAATTTTAAGGCAGAGGTTAAGATACTTAAATCAACGTGCTGGTGCAATCGTCGGGCGACCTCGTACCAACCTCACAAGAAGCTTTAAGGAAACCAAATAGCGTAAATCTAAAGAAGAGGTTAAGATACTTAAATAAACGTACGTATCCAACCGTCTGGCGATCTCGTACAAACCTCAAAAGAGGACTTAATACATACCCTACTCGCAAGTATTGGTTAACTTACTTAGAATAATAGTGCGCTCAAACCTTAGCTTGAGAAAAATAGAAGCAAGACTCACTCAATAAAAATCTAAGTGAAACCGACCTAGGTAAAAAAATCCTAACGGTGCTTTTCTGAACGAGTGGTTAAAATATGCATAAAATATGAGGTATAGGTGGCTCAAATAGTGGTGTACTAAATAACCGAAACCGAACCGGTGTGTTATCAACTATTGTTTATTCTACTAACTTTGAATAAAAATTCTAACTTCGGCTGTTTTGACTTCATATTGGAATCAAGTACCAAGCAAATCGATTAGTCACGTTGCAACGCCATAGGAAACAAAAGTACGCAAAAATAAGCAACGCGCGCCAAGGAAAGAACGAAGAATTATTCCCACCGGCATACTACTGTCCACACGTACGAACCACACATCTTCGAGTGACGAATCCCGTCCCATTTTATAATCTGATAGCCGTCATAATATTATACCATCCACTCCTACCCCTTTTAAAATCCCAAAATATAACAGCTACCGGTGGGGGTTTCCCAGGCTACAAAAAGGTTTTTCGCTAGGCTCTCTATTCGCTGAAAATTTTGCCAGGGTGCACGAACCAGGGTGCCCCCTGGTTCCGAACCGGGGGCGCCTGATTTTGCCAGGGGGGCATTTTGCCAAGACCAAAACGGTTAAAAATCGTGTCAGAAACTCTGCCAAAACGCTTTTGGTGGAGAGAAAAAGCGATTTTGAAGCAAAATTTTGACAAAATTTGTGAAATTTTTGCCTTCAGAACGGAATTTTAGTACAAATTTTGATCAAATTTTTTGTATATACTTTAGAACGATTGGAAACTAAAAAAATTTTCCCTGAGGCGGTGAACCGGGGGAGCCCAAAACTTTGCAAGGGGGCATGAACTGGGGGGCACCTGTTTTGAACCAGGGGGAACCGGAAAATGCCAAGGGGCCCCCACCCCCCAAATTTGGAAAGCCCAGCTTCGGTCCCAACCATGCCCAACCACCCAAAAATAAACTAAAACCCTGTTCCAAAACCAAAAAATATTGTTTTCACAATTTTAATATGGCGCTCATCCCATTACTTATCCTAATTGCTTAATTTAGTTGTTTTTGTTGTTTAAAAATTTTGCTACCAATCGACAACGGGTGATATACAAAACCTTGATATTAGTTTTTAATACAGCAACAATATCAGACCTAATAAAAAGATCAATAATTCTACAGAGACTGAGGGAAACGAGGATTCTACGTGTAATCTACAAAACGATGCTCAGAAGCGCTAACATGTGCTGGGTTACAAACTAAGTTAGAAACATGGCTATTTAGGGATATATAGCATATTGCGGCATATGATTTTGTAACGACATTTGCTAAAAAGCGTTATGTAAAACATATATATATAGCATTGCACTGGATTAAATAAATTTAGCATCGTTCCCGAGTATACGTCCACTTATGTGTACATTGAGATCAAAACTTTCTGAGTACATATTTTGAAAGGCCGGAGCAATGAATCATCCCACACGGCAAAAATATATCTCTGAGCCAATAAAATAATTCTAAAACACGGCACTGCTCGGGAAATACATCCTAACAGCTTACATGCTACGTAATCTTGAGTGACTGGTAGCATTCGTAATATTTGATCGTGAAACATTTTGACATAAAATAACTGTTTTACGATGAATCCTTTGCTTTGGTGGCTCAGATAGATTGCCTGAATAGCTGGAGTATAAAAACCCAACTATGGCCCACTGTGTTTCATTTCAGCACCCCAACCATTAATTTAATTCTGTCCCTCTATAGTGTTTTCTTACCCTGTTAGTATAAGCTGTTCACTTTATGTTTTGTTATCATATTTAGTGATAGTCAAGCTGCCTATAAAGCTGTCACAAGTTTCTCAATTAAGTCTGATTAGTTAGGCAATATAGGCTGTCGCTAGATAAAATACTGACATATAATCAAGTAACGTTAGCATGGATTCCCGGACATAGTAATTTTACAGGCAATGAAATTTCTGATGACCTGGCTAAACGTAGTGTCTCCGTATGATTTATTGGATTTGAACCTGCAGTAGGGATTACTGTTTAGCAGTCTTACTAACTGCATTAAACAGTCGTGTGAATCGCAGTGGTATAAAAGTTGGGAAGGGTACGTCCTGTCGCCAAACTCGAATATTTTTGTGCCTAGAATCAGTACGAAATTATCATGATATGTGTGCAAATTATAGGAAAAGCGTATGATGCAAATATAATAATAACAGGACATTGTTGACTGAATAAACATTCAAATATCATGAAACTTGTCGCAAATGATTGCTGCCATTGGTGTCTAAATAAAGCTGGCACTTCGTCACACCTTATTCTCAAATGTAGTAAATTTGCTGATTTAAGGAGGAAATTTTTTGGTAAATGTATAATAGTAAAGGTAATGCTCTATACAGATGGTCCCGATCTTCAAGCGATTAAAATTCTAGGTTTCCTTAATAAAACTCTTTTGGAAATTTCGATCATGTAGGGTTTCTGATTTTTTTGGTTTGAGCGGACGGTTATATAATACAATCATTATACTTATGTCTGACCTCATATCTATGTGGTGTTAACGATTTCTATCAAGAGTCCTTTAAATTCATGCTGTTCATTATCAAATGCTTTGCTGTTTATGGCGCATGTCCGCAATCTGCATATCCTGGCTACTCTACACTACCAAAATCATACCTGCGGGGTTCCCCAGTTTGAATCTGGGGAAATCGAAAATGCCTGGGGTGAAAATTGCTCAGTTCGTCGGGAGAGAAGGCCCACACAGTTAAATAGCATCTGGCAGGTGATTGTAATTACGTATGCTTGGCAAAATTGGATATAATCGACTAAAATTGGGCAAAATTTTACCAAAAATAAAAAAATTAGGCAACATTTTAGCGAAAATTAAAAAATAAGGAGAAGCAACATTTACGGTGGCCAAAAAGGATGTGTTAGGGGGCTTCTTTTAGGGGGCGGGCAGGTTTAGGTTAGCCTCCCTTCCCCACTACAAAAAATCTGGATTAATGAGATGCAGGGAGTGTGGGTTGAGTCGCGGATCATTTACACAGCCCCATAAATGAGCGCGAATTTGAACGCGACATAATTTCCTACCTCGAGCAGGAGATGCATATCAGTTTGCTTTCGGTTTGCAATATAGACCTGTGGTATGCCATAGGTGAACTACGTAGCATCACCTATGTATTATGCTGTTCTACGGATGCATTAATTATTCGTGCTTGTTTATCAATTCAGCGCTCCTTTTAGTATATATACATTTCTGGGCTGTCCGTTCACTGAAAATTTTGTCAGGGGTATGAACCGGAGGGCGGCCCCGATTTTCTAGGGGGCATTTGCCAAGAGAAAACAGTTAAAAATCGTGTCAGGAACACTGCCAAAATGCTTTTGATGGATAACAAAGCGATTCTGAAACAAATTTTGACAAAATTCGCTAAATTTTTTGGCTTCAGCAAGGTTTTTAGTACAGATTTTGATCAAGTTTTATGTACTTTCGACCGATTGGAAACGAAAAAATTTGCCAAGAGGCGGTGCGCCATTGGGAGCCCAAAGTCTTGGGCTCTCGGGCATGAACCGGGGGCACCTCTATTGAACCAGGGGGCCGAAAAATGCCAGCCCCCAATTTATAGAGCCCAGCATCTTGTCATTGTTAGCAAAATCGTACAGCCAGCAGTAAATTTTCTGTCAAAATTCTGAATTTGTGTCACTAGTAATAACCATGCCATAAACTGTATCAGTGTTGCTTCATCAGACTTGTTCCATATGCACTGCGTTGTTAGACATTTTATATAAATTTTATATTTTGGGATGATTTATTCGCTTAAATAATCGCAGTAGTTTTTTTGTAATTGCTTTGCTTGTCTGTTCAGTTTTGATTGGCGATTTTTACATTGCTAGATATCGTATATATATTTGGTTAGCCTTTAACTCGTAATATTTCTATGTTGTTCTGTCACTTATGCGCTTGGAAATGAGGAGGTTTCGCGAGAAATTGGATAATATACGCAACACTAGTGCTAGTACTTCCTCAAAAACGGAAATAGATTTCCCGGAAGTTTTGGCCAGCAGCGATTTTCAGTTTAGCAAGGTGAGCAATGTTTGGTTTCATGGTATTATATATACATATATAAATATAGGGAGTATATAACAGGAATTTCGGTGTCTGCGAAACTCTAGCGTGTATTCGGAAAAGCAAAAAATTGTACTGTTATCGGACAGCCGGGTACGAAAATTATATAAATTTGCTGAATTTTTTGCTCCGATTCAAACAACTCTGTCATATGTGTGTTGCAGGGAGTAACCAGAATTCCGGTTCCTGCTAAAATCGTGCTCCGGTTGCGGTTCCGGCTTAGGGCAAAAACCATACCGGAACCGGAATTCCGGTTTAAAAATTTTTGTTTGAAATTTTCCGCATTTTGTGCTTCAAATGTGATCTCCAAACATATGTAATATAATATTATACTATGATCAAGCTCCAATACAACCAAGCAAAAGAAAAGATTAACTAAACAATTTGCCACGTGAAACGTAAGTAGGGCACATAATTTCAGTAGGATTTTTTCATAATATCCTGTAGGAGTTTGTTAACAAATCAAACAAGGTCGATAGTTGTAACAGCTATTTTACACATTCAGATGTCTGCGGGGTACATTCGAATTAAACCGGTCTAACTCGGTAACAGAGTATGGCTTACACAGAAGTATAAGAAAGTATATTTACAAAGAAAGCGTTCGTCATTATTAACATCTTTTGACGAACAATACAACGATGGACGAAGAAAGTTTGGTTAAATTTTTATCGCTCCCTAGTCAGGCCGCACGCAGAGTATGCATTCTGTATTTGGTCCTCTTGCCTATTGCGAGATATTGCAGCGATTGAACGGGTCCAACGAGTTGCAACAAAACTAATACCCTCTATTCGTAGTTTGAGTTATCACGACCGCTTGCAATTTTTGGGCCTTCAAACTCTTCATACGCGGCGTCTTCGGGGCGACTTAATTTTCCTGTACAAAATGTTTCACAAGGACGTTGATGCACCAGTCTCGAACTTTTTGTTCACCGATCAGGTCAAACTCGAGGACACAATTTAAAAATCGAAACGATAGATGTTTAAAGGCTAGAAGTGCGGCGTCAATTCTTCTGTCATAGAGTGGTGCTTTTCTGGAACAATCTTCCTTGGGATGTCGTGAACTCACCATCTTCGTCATCGTTCAAGCGTCGGTTGTATGCGTCTAATTTGCTCCCATTATAATCTGATTGTTATTTTTTCAATCATCTTGCCTTGCTTCCGCGAGGCTGAATCGTCCTTCGATCAATCGTCTGTTTCGTCAACGAAAGTTTTGGATGACATTGCAATCGAGTACATGGCGTTGACAGACGGTTTGGGGGATGAAGGTGACTATATACTTAGGGTGTGCTTGACTAACATGAATTGTGTCAAGCACCAGCCAGTGCACTTGTAAACTTGGTAAATCAATCTAAATTGAAGTAAACTAACGTTATCTGCAACGCAACCAGACTTGGCAATGAACTGTATTTATTGAAACTATGCGAGCAACATCACAGTTTGTCTCATTTATAGCATTCTAATTAGAAAGCTATCATCTAACCGACGGACACTGTTTGTCCAACGCTAGTCTAAACAGTGTCTCTGACCACCGATCGCAACATTACCTTCTATCTATTATTTTCTCTTAGAATCATATAAACCAATAATTTCAAGTTTCCTACAGAGGAACATGTAACAAACGTATGTTTAGTAATTGCAGGCGACTGGAGACAGAGCTAAAGTGTGTATTCTATGCTCCAAACTTTGTTAGCACATTCAATTTGACGCAATATACGCAATGGTTGTAGTGGAAGGTATTTTTTGTTCTGGGTGTGCAAAAACTGCTATCCTGACCGATAAATAAACATTATTAGCTTCCTCAGTCTCTTTAAAGTTCCAGAAAGGCAATAATGCCATCACAATACTTTGAGTTTAATGTATATATATATAAAAGTTAGTTTTAATGCATTTTAAATCCACTATACCTTTATTTCTTCATTCATCTGTTTTACTATATAAATTTCGAAGACCAGATTCCGGATCCGGTTTAAATAGACGGTTCTTGTTGCTAGTTCCGGTTCCGGTAAATTTCAGTTCCGGTTATTCGCTGGTGTGTTTTTCTGTAATAAACAGTTACGTAATCTGTACAATTTTTAGATGAATAAACCACTCTCTATTCAACATAATTTTCGCAAGGTTGTTTAAGTTTAAATTTTGTTTTGTATGGTTTTGAATGAAAGTTATTGTATTTATAAATATGTACATACATGTTTGGAAAATTGGAGCAAATAAAATGTGGTAATTGTGAAGCAAAGCCGTTTAACCGGAATTTCGGTTTTGGTATTTTTGGAGTTTTGCGGAACCAGAGCCGGAACACTAATTGTGGTTGCTTTGCGATACGACAATTTAAATATTACATCATATTTTATGCTAACTTTCGTATGTAGCAAATATTCGTCAATGGTTACTGCGAGTTGGCAGATTTAGCTTAGGGTGATTGTGTTTGTTCATTGAATTCAATTTTACCTCAAATTTTCTTTTTGACAAAAACATTGTCAATATATAACTAATCCAGACTCGTCATATTCGATCTTTTCGGCCAGGAAGTGACATAAAACCCTTTAAGAAGTTTATGTATAAATTGCATCGAAGGATTCATAGTAATCTATAGTTTTAGACCTCTTAGATTGCCACCCAGGATGTGAATTGCGGAGTGTGTTTAGAAAATTATGCAAACGGATAAATATTACTAACACAAATACAGAACAATTTTGACACTGCCTGTGGTATATACTGTATTATCTTTCTTTACTGCAAAGTAAAGCATGTTATTTACGGTACCATAAAATTGGTTTTTTCCGATTCACTGTTATGTTAAAACAACTGACCCAAAAATTTGGGTCCAGGTTTTAGTTACCATAACTGGCTTTGCTCAGCAGTTTGGCTGGTGGCATGAACGGAGGGTGTTGGTTTGGAGTTTGGGGTATAAACTAGAAATAGTCCAAGATTTGAAAACACTAAATCAGTATCTGTTGAGGTTATAAGCAACTGTTGTACCAGATTATTCGCCTTCTTACTTGACATAGTCAGATTTTTGATTTCAGAAACGGATTGATGTATAAAATATTTGTCAAGTTATTGAAACGAAACGAGCGACGGGAGTAAAGTTTCCACACTGAGGGTGTTAGGGCGAAAGTTCGGGAAAATTTGATTTATCTGTTTCAATCATTCCTAAATCCTTTTGGGGTTGATGGATTTCGATAAATTTTTTAATCTATAGCAAAAGTGGTGAGAACGTAAGATCCAACGTTCAAGTCAAAATATCAAAAAAGTTTTTTCAGGGTTCTTTACCAAATCGGGGCTGTGGATCCGAATATGATTCCAGCCTTTGCCAGAAATAGCTATTTTTCAAATTTCGCTTCGTTATTGCTTGTTTTTACCTTACAGTGACAGTCTACTAGGTTATCAAGCACGCTGAATACCATTGTTTTGCTATCTAGAGTCCAGAATGCCTATATTCTTCCTTTTAATGGGGTATATAGAGTGTAGCGCGAGTATCTTATGCATTTTCACTTTCGGATGTTTTATTGGATTTAGGGTCAATTAACCAGAATTCCAGGAAATAGTCTTCAGTAGTTTGGTATATGGCATCAAAAATAGTCTATTTAGAAGATTTTCGGTATGCTGAATGGAATATTTGTTTATCTAGAATCCACTGTGCATATTTATCACGTTTTCATGGGGGTTGTCATCAGGTTTGGTGTCAATAAATCCGCTTTCCCGAATATAGTTTTGTCTTCGGTTATTTTAGTTGCATATTGCTAACAGGTTATCAAGAATGATCTTTACATGTTTTCTGGTAGGTTGAATACGATTGCTGGGTTATCTAAAGACCAGCACAAGTACTTGGCGCGTTATCACTTGTTTTTGATGGGTTTATAGTCGATGAGGTTTTAGGATTTTCAATGGTTCAGGTTTCAATGGGTTTTAGGGCTGTATATATAAATCTAACATAACCTGTTATAGGTGATTCAACAAATTGATAAAAGTGAAACCACTCTCGCTCCATTTGACCCTCACTTGCGACATAATATCTTTTCACGTGGTTTCAAGGGTTTTACGGTCGACGAACCCTATTTCCAACGTAGTGAGGTTTAATTTGTTTGGTTATGTACAGCGTTCAGAGCATGAAGAATAGTGTATATGTTTTTCGGTACGTTGAATACTATGGTTTGGTTATCTAGACGGGGTGTGTACGACCTGAAAAAATCTGATTTTTAGCAAAAAACTTGAAAAAACTGATTTTTTGGAGTCGCCAAAAGTAGTTATAGTAGAAGAGTAGAAGTAGTTATAAAATCGCCAAAAACCTGAATCTGAATATCAAATATCTGAAACATGATTCGGTCGTAATTTCTCCTTGAAATAGAATTATTTTCCTGCGAATATGTCGAAATCATTCGAATTCTAACCAAATTTTTGATAATTTTGATTGAGACTAACGAATAGTTCTGCAAAAAGTTACTCTTTTTTGCGTGAATTTGGAAATACTGCACATAACGGCGAGTGGAAATGAATTGGTTTTGGTTAAAAGCATATTATCACCAAGTTATACTAGCGAGCATTCTATTTGTGTATAAATAGGTTGAAAATATGTGCTGAGGGTATTAATATTCTTTGTTAAAAACCTGAAAAATTAGCTCCAAAGACCTGAAAAAACGTATAAAATGGAGGAGCCAGCCCGTAGACACCTTGTCTAGAGTCCAGCATGAATATTTCAGGCTGTTTCAGATATTTTTACTGCGTTTAGAGTCAATGAACCGGATTGTTAGAATATAGTGTATATATCTGAAGTATCTTGGTAATATATTCCGTACAGTGTACGAAAAATGTTCTTTGTACGTACAGGTTTTTCGGTACGCTGGATACGATGGTATGGTTATGTAGACACTAGCACGAATATTTTGTGCGTTTGCTGTTTTTCTCGAGGGGTTTAGGGTCGCCGAGGTTTTAACGTTTTCAATGGGTTCAGGCTTAGAGAGATTTTAGCGTAGTATATACATCAGACACAAAGCCAGTTAAACGGTAATTACAAAAAATGACAGCGTAATGAAACCACGCTCACTCCGTTTCAACCTCGCTTGCGATATACGT
>JASANE010005806.1:0-42584 GCA_030248225.1 Trileptium ribeirensis | reverse complement strand
TTAACGCCCAGTGTCCACACTTGTGGACAGGTGGAAAAATTGCTGATATTCTCCGAATTACTGAACTACAGTAATCTATGCTGCTGAATATTATTTGTATACGTAGCTACCATTCCAGCTTGAGCGCCGTTTTGCTGTAGCTAGCTTTTGGTCAGATATAAATTTCTGTTATTTCGTTACCATCCTGTTCCACACGACAACCGCTCGGAAACGTTACTTTCCTAATACAGCTTCCTAAGCGCGGAGTCGGCACCGGTGAGTAAAATTATGCATTTTACTTGGCATTATCTATATTATCTTTTAGCCTATTTCAAGCAATCGTCTGTTGATCGTTGCTATTTTATGGCAGTTTTTCCCTCTGTCCACAACTGTGGACACTGGGCGTCTAAGGTAAAGATGCAAAGCGCCTATACTGACTTTTGTAACTGGCTTATTGTACCGTTTGGCTACGCCATATACTGTTTATTGTTTCGTTAATCATGACAAAGCTTTAGACAGGCATACTAGATCTGTGTAAGTAGGGAGTAGTCGGAATTTTGGGCTAGTAGCCTAGGGTTTCAGTCCGCCTGCCTGGGTGTAGGGAGAGCTTTCTGCCTGATTTGTAATGGGCCGAAGCCCGGATTGGGGTTTAGAGTCTAGACCTCCTAGACCCCCTTTGGCTACGTCAGTGTTATAATTCCACGGTAGTGTGTGTAATACGGAATAACCTTCACTCAGCAATTTATTTTCGCTTTCAACAATGTCGTGATTATGGATAGCCATCTGGCGAGATACCATTGTTACAATATAAAAGTTTCTAAACGAACATATCTCTACTACGTTATAATCACGTGGAACAATATTTGGCGCAGTAACAATTATATACTGTTTGCACGTCATAAATAGACTGCGAACTTATCTGGTTAGGTAGGGTACACGCCTATCTTTATGGACGCTGGGGAAGTACGATTACTTATATATTACATACGATTTTGCAGAAGTATGGAACGATTCAAAAAACGAAGACTGACGTCGCGAAATGTCAACATCATTGACTGCAATTTGGACGAAAGTGATGATGACCTAGAAGATGTTGATGACGATGCAGTTGATGAGTTGGATCCGACATATGAGACTAATGCTGGGGAATTGGATGACAGTGCTGGGGAATCAGATGATGACGGTGATCATGTTCCAAGCAATGCCGCGGCAGCAAGGGCACAACAGGACCGCAATCCGATTTGGTTTGTTCGCGATAACGCTCTTCTCGGTGCAGCCCCACCCTGTGTGCTGCAGGAAACCGTCACTGAAAACCTCAACAATCCTATCGATTTCTTCGAATTCTTTTTCAGCGACGATGTTCTTCAGGAAATTGTGTTCCAAACTAACGTTTATGCTCAAAAGCAAGGCTATACACGGACAGTGCTTACAATTCCACGGTTGAAGGTTCGTTTGCTTTTGTAACTATCAAAATTCTCTATATTTGTTGCCTTTGTGGCCAAAATTGCAACATGATTTTGCTTAGTTCGGGTTGCTAAACGGCGCCTTTCCCACTGTAGCGGCTGCCAGCTCTCTGTAATATGTTCTATGCGTTATGCTTCTCTGTTTTGAGACAAGAGCTTGCGTTGTTATTTAACGATGGTAACTATAAAAAGGGTCAATATTGTTCACCACAAAATAATTGGAAACCGCCGATGGACACTCTTAACGCATGCCGTAACTGACACTGCCCTCTTGTTAAATATTTTTGTCGTTTTGTCGTAACGAGTGACACAACAAGGTCATATGGCCTACAATTATAACATTTTATATCTTTTGCCTAAACTTCAATATTGTTTGTTACAGTAAAAAAAGTATCGAAGCAGGTTTACAGTAATGCAACACATGTGTAAGGTTTTCCTTTTCAGGCGTTTCTGGCGATCAATATCGCGATAACGTACTTGCGATATCCCTCTCTCCGTGATTATTGGTCCGCTGACCCTGCCATTAGATGCTGCCTGATTGCTGACAAGATGTCACGGAACGATTTTGAGACAATTCGGAGGTATCTACACTTCAGCGACCAGGCATCGGATACTGACAAGCTGTGGAAGCTCCGACCTGTACTTGATCATCTTCAGACCAAGTTCAAGGCTTTAGTTTCTCCTGGATCCGAACATTCTATAGACGAACAAATTGTACCTTTTAAGGGTAGAAGTTCTCTCAAACAGTACACTCCAGGAAAACCAAAACCATGGGGTTATAAAGTTTGGTGTCGTTGCAGTCCGGCCGGATATTTGTTTGAATTCGATGTTTACCTCGGCAAAAAAGTCACTAGGGATACAAAGATACCGTTAGGCGAGGCAGTTGTCCTGCAGCTCTCAAATGATCTTCAGCATAGTAATGCTAGGTTATTTTTTGATAATTTCTTTTGTAATTATAAGCTGATGTTGAAGCTTAAGAATTCGGGTCTCTATGCCGTTGCAACATGTCGAAGCAACCGAACTTCTGGTGGGCTTGCAAAGCTACCGCCAGAAGAAAAGTTACGAGGATCATCTTGTGTTGTTACGTCTAATGATAATATCTCCTTAGTTCGCTGGCGTGATAACAAATTCGTCCTTGTCATGTCCACATTCGCTGGAATCGAACCACCGGACAGCTGCAAGAGGTATTCAAGAAGCGAAAGAAGCATCTTAGACGTCCCAAGGCCGTTTGCTGTCAAAGTATACAACCGCGGAATGGGTGGGGTAGATTTATTGGACATGATGGTAGCAACATATCGTCACACCCTGAAGCAGCGGAAGCCTTATATGCACCTGTTCTACCACTTTCTAAATGTAGCAGCTGTCAATTCTTGGTTCGCCTACCGTTTGGCTCATGGAGATGGCATCAGCCTCCACAGCTTCAAATCACGAATTGTCTATGCGTGGCTTTCCATGTATCCGCAAAAACCAGGTCCCGGGCGAAAGCGTTCCAGCAATTGCGCAATCGTGGCCGATCATTGTACCTTGGCTGCACCCCCGGTGACGAAAACGGCTGCAGTGCAGGTTCCTGCAGATATTCGACGGGATGGCCAGGGTCACTGGAGCTACAAATCGGATATGGTTAACAATGCAATGAGGTGCCGTGCCGGTGGTTGCAAGAAAAAGACTAGATATATGTGCGCTAAATGTGCAGTTTACTTATGCCCTGAGTGCATGGCGGTGTTTCATCAGTAATGCATACCTGCCTATAGACGATTTGCATCATTATTTGCTTGTAACGACGCATTCAACTTGCGCAATTTGACTCATTATTTGCTTATATTTTGCCATTTATCACTTGTTATTTACTCAAATATCGAATATCGGATTAGATCGCTGTAGACGTCCCGCTAAGCATACAATAGCTTTGCCGAAACTTGTATTATTACTATCCGATAACATTTTCCCATGTTGTTGCATTATTGGTGAAAGTAGATATATTGCTGTGTGAGTTGCTATAGGAGTTTGCTGTGATAAAGTGCACTTTCTGCGACAGTTTCATCACAATTCGTCGAAAATAGATGTGTAGGCGATTAATCGCATACTTTACCTTAGCCGCCCAGTGTCCACACACGAGGACATATTCAATATTTTCTTCCTGTTACTGTTTTTAGTGAAAATTCCAATCAGTCGGTTTTTATTGCATATTTTTATCATATACGCAGCAGTAAATCATTTTCGGAAAGCGTTGGATAAATTTGGGCGTTAAAGGGTTAACACAGAACTAAAATTTTGTGTTCCTTTAATACACGCACCTACTATATAGGTCTTCTTAATAATAATTGATCAACTGTGCTGGTTCTTGACAACAGAGGAATTATGTCTTTGTACTTTAGTATACCCCTAGGAATTTATTTTCGCTATGGGTGTGACCGCTACTGTCTATACGGTAAGACAACCACTACAGTGGGACAAAAGTTCCAAACTGCGGGGTCACTAATACGTGAACGCCGCATTAGGAACGGGATGCAAGCTTATAGTTGCTTCTAGGCGTGCGGCAACATAAAAATTACTCCAGCGTGAATCGTTCCCCAAAATGCTTAAAGTAAGAAGCAATATTTGAACATCAAAATACATTATTTTATTAATCAGTTCTTTGGGTAACCTGTTCATCCGTGGTGGATTAACAATTTTCCTGTTTCAGTTTTATGTAAATGGCACCCCTAGATGTCGGCATCACAATCATGTGCGTCTGCCCAAGTACTTACTGCAACACAGTCAAGAACGGCAATTTTAGAAAATTTAGCAACGGCATAAAGTTTCAGCTACATTTCGTGGCAGCCCCTTTCCAGTAAAATTACCACATTTTGAATTATCTGCTGTGTGTTTACCGCTTTACCCCGCAATATCCATGTGAAATTGTGGTCAAATATTGTATGTATGCTTTCCAAACATTCACCTTTTGCTGTGATTATTAAAAAACCTTGGTTAAGCAATAAGCTTAAATAGTTCTGTTCCGGTCCGGTTAGAAATTATTTCATGTTTACCACAAACAGTGATTTGCTTGTCAGAATCCGATATCTACATGAAACCTAAACTACAAGTGCGTGTAAATTTGGCTCTTCAAAGTCAAAGAGTTAAAGACCGGCTCCCTGTGTGCAGCCCTGTCTAGTCTTGTGAGTTATTAATCACATGAGAACCAGAGTTGAACGGGCCTAAATTTTTCCTTTCATTGATCAAATATGATTAATTGCAAGATAAAGGATTATCTAACAGACTCAAAAAATTTTATTACCTCTTTCATATATATCCTCACTGAGCAATTTGTATAGTGTCAAGAAAACTTTACGCGACGCTAAGGTTGTGTTCACATTGCGTCCCGATCAGTAAGGACAAAAATTGTATGTCTAATGTATGCTAGTTTATGTATATGTATTGATTTTTCGCATTGCTTCATCCGTTTCGGTCAGAAAAAATTGCGCCTTTTTATTTCGGATGGGATTGGATCGGATACAGTGTGCACACTATATAACATGTGCGAATTGGATCGGACGCAATGTGCACACGCCCTTAGTCGAACCCGGATAACATGGCTTCTCGCTCGGGCATTTAGCAAGAGCAGTTCCTAGCTGTTGCTAGCATACTAACGAACCTTCGCAGCGAACAACAATACAAAAACTATGCCGCGCTCATCACTAGATTGATTTATTTTCGCAATTAATTTTCTTCGACCCACCATAGAATGTAGTTATGTGCCTAGATTTGGTGTTTGTGCTGATTCAGTTATTTCCTACGCAATTTCTGATTATACCGACACGGTTGGAGACTTTTTGGTTTTGTCATTTAGGGTACTCAAACATTCAAGGTCATAACACTTGCAAGACGCATCGGACAAGGAATCCTCTCATCGAGTCATGCAACTTCGCTTTTTGCTTCAAAAAAGTGAGATTTCAAAATTTTACAACGTGAGTCCATAGATTTTATAACATAAGCTTCCATGGTGGGCCGGAGGTACGGGGAAAATTATTGGAAGAACTGTAGCTAATTGGCAAAAATTGGGAACAGTTAAGCGAAAATTCTTTAAATTAGGCTGTACGCTCTTGCCATACCACCACCGCCTGCTCGAAATGTCTGTTGTCCAGTTCTTGTACGTCTATGGTTTATATTGTCGTTTAAGCTGTTAAACACGTCGATTTCATTGTTATAAACCTTTATTACGTGCGTCATTAACTCTTTTGGAACGCTGGCAGGAGAACCTGCGTATAGGTTATGCTCCTGTGATTTGCTTTGGCCCGTTTAGTTGGAAGTCAGTGCGGTAAAAGAAATTGCATTTTGTTTAGTATGCATCAAATAGTGTAATGGCTAGGAGCCACAAACTTGAAATATGACACTTGAAATTAAATTGCTTTTTAAAGTTTGTAATTATTGCAAGTGATAAATTTCAAAATTTTTTGTCATTGAAGGGAGAAATAAAGATCCTACGGTTCTGAGCGTGATAACATAGGTGTTGTGCTGTGTTGCCAATAATGCATCGTCAGTGCATTATTGTTCTAGATCATTAAAAGGGTTCAAGAAGCTCAGTTTGAAACCTAGCAACAGTCACCAAGCGCAACAAGTCGCAGTTGCTCCGTTTACCCTACATAAGTGCACGGGTTAACTAGTGTCTCTGTTTTCACTATTATCGACTCTACGTTTCGCTTCGGGTTTTTTTTAGAAATCGGCGGGCCCGCCCGGAATTTTCATTCCAGGTCCTAAGGAAAATGAGACAGACCCGGCCCATGGGCATAACTTTTCACCTCTAATGGCAAGAAGGAGCATAATAATTAGTTCCGAAGCCAAAAATTTTGGAAGTTCACTTTGATCTTTCAAGGGCGTTTTGCCCTTGCGAAATAAACATAAACATTTCAGTAAAGTTAGACAAAACAACTGTTTTGGAATGTTTTTTGTCATATCTATTTGTTTTTATGTTTGAATTTTTTTGTTAAGTTTGACGAAGCACATAGTGCAAGCACAATTCGTATTATCAAATTATTAATATTTATGTTGTTAAATGTATTGTTCAGATTTGCCATGTTATACTATCGGTCTGAATATTATCAATAATAATGAATACAAGTCTGTCGCACTAGTACTGAATGGATCAATTCTCATGGGTGTGTTCTGTTGCTCCACGTTTTCAAATTAATGGCACAAGCGTTACTATACTTCGAAGTCCTGGCGAATTCTACGCTGCTTTGAAGGCATGTAAATGGAAACAATATTTACTAATGATGGTTTAGTACGTTTTAGCGTTCATAGCGCTTCTGATGCGATTTGCAGGTTTGTTGTATAATAGAGCGTTCCGATTGAAGAAAGCAAGCCCGGTGTGATTATAATTTGTCGTGCTTTGGGTCGGGTTCGGGTAAAAGCTTGCTAATACTACATGGTTTAGGCTAATGGCACAGAATATTAACTGTAGCAACTACGTTAAAAGTGTATTCGAAGCAAGAGTTGCTATAAACGATGTTACGATGTCGATCGCGTGCTCGTCGTACAGCAAAGGGAAGTGTTCGATAAAACACGGGCTTAAAAACCACACACAGCCTACTTACATGTGAAAACTTAAAACATTTGATTGTTTGTTATCGGGTCGGGTTACGGTCTCTTCGCTTTACCCCGGGTTAGTTTTTCAACCCGATTGTTGTGTTGTCCGCATTACGTAAAGTCTGATCCCACAGAGCATATACACAATTTTATCGAATCCGAACTGGATGAATCCGTCAAATACAGCCAGCGTGCGGTACACTGGACATATATGATAGCTGCAGAGTTTGGTCATATTGCATCGAACACGTAGTGATCACAAAACTTAGCGGATCGGGCACAATGTGAACACGGCTTAATAGTTACTAAACACTTGACTTACGCATCACTATGTAACTGCACGTTTCTACTCAGTTATCTAAAGTGCTCTGGTTTTGTGTTGACCACTGTACACTAGGTTTTGGTTATATTGTTTAATCTTTTTCAGCAAACTTGTAACAAGGTCTGGGTGTGGTCATATTTGTCTAGCTGCAGGTGAAGTGAAATGAGCTCTGACCGCTTCGAAATTGGAGGAAACGATTGGAATATTTTGTTAGTGTGCAACTTACATAATGTCCTCCACAGAAACTGTACCCCACTAACGTCAAGGATACTGCAAATTTTGAAAAACGTTACGCATTATTTTTTCACGTGCAACATTATATGTTTCACTCAGTCGCCGTAGTGTGATGCAAAGAAGGATGGAAATAATGTGAAAACTGGCTGTGGTGGTCAATTCGAACATTTTGTTTGTACAGAAAGATATATCTTTGCTAACAATAATCCTTGCCCCAGAGCAATTATGCTGTAGTTCATCCTAAGATGCAACAAAGGGCGGAAAAATGTGAAAACTGGCTGTAGTGGACAATATTCGAATATTTTGCGTTGTGCAGAAAGATATATTTTTGCTAACAACAATCCTTGCCCCAGAGCATATTATTATATATGCTTTAGTTCATCCTAAGATGTAAGGAAGGACGAAAAACACGCGAAAGCTGGCTGTAGTGGTCAATTCGAAGATTTTGCGTTGTGCAGAAAGATATATCTTTACTAACAATAATCCTTGCGCTAGAGCAATTATATGTGCTGTAGTTTATCCTAAGACTACATGTATACGTGCTACACGGACCGGATTTTATGTCGATTCTGGTGAGAGAAATGAATTCACAAGAGGATTATTGATATCGCAAATAAGGACGTCAAGTGGTTTGTGAAGATGCTCACCTCGCCTCCACATAAATTCTGATAGGTTAAAATGGCATATTGCGGGATGCATGGGTATTTACTGCTATTGTGTAGGCTTACCTCCATTTTACATGTTGGTGGAGGCGATCGTTTTCAGCAGATGCGACATAATATATGTAACCATTATTCCAAAAATTAAAGCTATGTAGGGTCGTTAAACCTTGCAGTAAGGGCCAGTTTGTAAATGAGACATAAGACAACATCGATTTTACGCAGTATTGGTTCTTGAGTCTGTACAATAATATAGTAGTCATGGAGTATTCAGAGAGCTGCTTTTAGCCGTTTACCTAGATCAGAGGACTCGTTGTAGTGCACGATAATTACGTTGCGGATGATACTTCCGAAAAGGCGCTTTGGCTCTTTTCATTAGCATGAGCGGTGAAAATGTAGAGATTTATGTTGTCATCTGCCTGGATATAGTATATATTTGTAGAGTGTACATAAATGCGTGTAGACAAACTAGGAACTTCTTGCCTACCATAAGCTGTTTTCTTCCGTAAAGGCCAAGCTTCGATTGTCATTCAACTACTCACTGGACACGCAAATCGTTCTCAAAAATTCCAAAAACAGTTTGGAAATAATTGGTCTTATGTCTTTTAACTGCGCTTGTTTTGTGGTTCATTCTTTTACCTATGTTTATCTGGATTTGTGCAGCTAATATTTAGATACATTACCAATCAGAAAAATACACATAACCGCCACATATCAATGTCATCGCGGCAGAAAATAAAAAAACTTCGTATTCACGACAAAGTGTTGAAATGACTTCGGGCGGTTCTTAAATACGTTTAAAAACCAGGAACTTTTAACAGATATCGAACAAAATATTAGTATACCTTTGCCAGTACCGTTGCACTGCTATTCGAATCCCGAAATTTGCATTTTATTAAATGCCGACATAATAATCAACATAAAGGTTATCTGTACTGGCACTAACGTGTTCTTGAGCTAATCGTAAAAATATAAAGAAAAGACCTAGAATAGTGCTGTTTTTCAAGGGTAATAAAGGTATGACACTTCAAAATGTGGTTAGAAGAAGTACCAATATATCACACAAGATAGACATATTCTATAAAATTGCTCAATGTGGTAGTTACGCTAGGGATACGTCCATTTCGTGAACACGTTTAGGAAGGAAATCTTGATCGTATTTGTAAGCTTGGATTAAAAAATTTTTGTTATAAGCCCCTAAAGTTACTGATTAAACATAATTTCTGTGATCCACATTTACAAACTTAAATTTGAAGAATATGTTGTACCGTGTACATTTCTGTACAAGTACTGAATCACAAGTAACAGACATTGTGTTACTGTATGTTTCTCAGAATGGGCCAGCTTGAAAATCGCCAATTTTAAAGATACAGCGATAAATTTGGATGTTGTTTGAACTGGTGGTAGTGGTAACGCCGAACTACAGAGTTTGTACCGTATATTTTACGATTACAATTTTACGTTTTCGCGTAATATTGGTATTGTACTTATTTTAGGAAAATAGCTCTCATAGCAAGAAACGAATAATTATTTCATCGCTTTATCTAGGATGTAGTGAGTTGGATAAAAAACTGGTGAGTTGTGATGGTTTTTTTAACAATAGTTCGAGCTGTCTAAGAATAACACATGTATATCAGTTTACTTTCAAAACATCATGGGGTGTTTGGTGAAAGCTTTACAACGTAATAGTCAACACTGAGTTATTAATTAACTAATTTTTTGAAAATTTTCATAGTGCTCCGAATTGAAAAATTGCACGCGGGGGGTTTCTATGACTCTGATCAGGAATATAGTATTTCCGAAGTTCTAAAGGTTGGCCGTATAAATATGCTAATTAGTTAAGCAATCAATTAGCTAATCAGTTAATTTTATGCAAATTTTAAAATCACCTTAAAATTGCTGATTTTTGGCACTCGGCGGTTTTTGATGTCGCTGATCATAAATAAGTGACTTAAATCTCTACGACTTTATCGTGTTGGCTAATTAGCGAAATAATTAGGTGATATTACTAATTCATTGACTAATTTTTTACCTAACTAGTTTTTTAAGGTGGATTTGACATTAAATGTCTAAAACTTGGTACATAGTATAAATTGATTAAATATTTAGTTGAAATTCAGGAATACATAAATAAGATATAATATATATATATACTTTGACTATAATTGCTCCGCTCAGTTTTTGTACTTATTACGTTTACTAGTGTAGTAATGCACTCAACTCTCCACGGAGGGGAGGGTAGGATTTTCGAACGCCCACAGGTTACGGCACCATTAAATTTTGGTCCCCAAATCATGCTATCGCCTCTTTGTATTTTAAAGTGACATCTAGTCTGTATAGCAAAAAACGATGAAAACAAAACTTAATTACTGCTGCTATTTCGATTATTTATGATAAATTTCTGAGTAACATTAAGTGCAACCTGCTGAAATACACATTTTCAATACATTAATATGCAACAAAAACCACTATAAGACATAAAAAGCACGAACAAATTATGAAAACCCCAGCTAATTTGGCGGGCACGGTTTTCCCAACTAACCTGGGGGACATTCGCCTGGGAGCCTACCAAGTCAAAGATTCTATGTTCTGGTTTGGTCATGTGAACAGGCCAGGTGTAATCAATGCTTACTACGATTTGTATTTAATGTAAACGTTTTAAATATGTGCAGTCGTATATTCAAAGTCGCTACATTTTGTTTGCTTGGTGTTTAAGTATTGACCTTCTTTTAAATTTTACACAGGCCAGGTGTAATCAATACTTACTACGATTTGTATTTAATGACAACGTTTTAAATATGTGAAATCGTTTATTCAAAGTCGCTACGGTAGTTTGTTTGCTTGGTTTTTAATTATTCACCCTCTTTTAAATTTTACACATATGTAGCTAGTCGGTAGTGGAACTACATTTGTGAGCGGAGCTTGGGCTGTGGCATTACGAATGTACTCAATTTTATGTTCTTGTAACTACATTGCATAGGGCTTTATCATTGGTAAAAATATTATATTTGAATTCTTCGACCCAAAAAACCCTATAATGGTTTGATAGAAACGACTCTATTTCAATAAATAACACAAATATTGCAAAATTCTCTATTTTAGCTGCATAAAATTAACTAATTAGCTAATTACTAATTAACCACTCAAAATTTTTTAATCCCAAATATCAGATGCCCACTCTGACATAATAGGCTTTCAAACAAAAAAAAAATTTTTTAAAATCCGTTCAGTGGTTCTTCAGATCCGTCGGACCGAACGAACGAACGAACGGACGGACATCGACCTTTTTACTCCCAGACAGAAAATAAAAACGCTTCGCCGAGCTCCGCTCAATAACGTGTAGCCTGTAAACAAATTGCATCATGTTATAACATTATATAAATAAATATGGCAGCAATTTAGCTATAGGTATTTCACAGTTTAGTAAAATAAATAAATGTTATTATATCGCAGTTTTTCGTTATAGTAATTACTGTACAGGCTTTCCTATCTAGGATTTATTAACGTTTATTTTTTGCAGCGTATTATTTTATTGTCTATTTTTGAGATAATGATAGTTTGATTAATTTTGCGGTAATACGTTGTAGAGTATAATTTTTGCATTTTATATTTTATAGGTCGATTGCGTTGGAGAAGCGTTGAGCAATAGCAGCTATCCTGACTCAGGGATCGGCGGTGATTCTATCAATCGTCCGAAGGTCCACTTCTTGTTTGATTATAGCAGAGGTACTCGCGGTGCGCACAACTCATGTACCGTATTGCGACCGCTGTTGCAGGATTACCCTGCAGATGTACAGGTAAGGAAGGTATGCTAAATAAATATATCTTCTATTTATTATGTGTTTGTTCAAAGTAAGTGTTGTTAGTCTTAGTATTAAAAGTTAGCCGTAGTACTAATAAATGTGCATGGACGGATTCATTATTGTAATATGAAATACAAAGTTTCATTACAGAATTATATAAATTAGCGAATTTCGTGGCGAATACTGGACTTGCGTGGTTTCAGATGATTTTTTTGCCCAGTGTTTTGCTTAATTCCAAAGAATTTTCTGTGACTTAGAATATTGGATCCCCTAACAAACTCTATTGTGCGAAACGTTACAGATGTTTATAAAAATGTCGACACAACTTCTATTACGCTTAGCAAACTACGGATTATGTAGGCACCTATAACAAATTATATATGTTTAACTATTGCAAAAAATCGTTCTATAATGTTTACTTACCGTTGTAGCGTTCACACAAAGTTCTACCATCGTGTGAATTTTTGGCAAAATGTACAAGTTGTGGTTGGTTGTTATATTTTAATAGATCAGCTAGTTGATGAATGGGGTATAATATTTAGCTGTGGCTGTCTCGCTATATTAAAAAGGGTATCGATATCGGATGCAGCAAAATTGTAGCTGCAGAATCTCCGACCACAAATGAACACTTAAGTGCTGCAATGATGATTATGAAAACTGTACCAGTTTTTCTCAAGATATGATCATTCCGGGGTTCTGGTGGCCTGTGCGAAACGGATCTCAAATATAAAATTCGGGAACAGTTGCACCATCAAAAAGATGAGAAGTTGTCGTGTAAACTATTTACTCTTTACTTCATTAAGAACGGCAATTTTGAATTGTAGCTGGCCAGAGTGGTAAATTTCGGCGGTGTCCTTTTCTGGGTTTTTTCAGGATAACACGCATAACTGAACTTTGGTTGGGCGAATGGTCTCGCGCGATAGCTCATTGGAAAGCCTAAACTCTCTAACTATAAACTCTAGTTAGATGCGAAAACGGATTCCCACTTCTTAAGGCCGAATCATATTTAGTCTCGTTCTACGCAGCAATGAAAACTCTATAAGATAGTTGTACAAAATGCTATGCTGTGGCTCATTTAGGATGCAAAGTTTGGGTCAAAAGTGGTTTTTAAATGATACCCAAAATACACGAAAACAACAACGTCTCCTCAACCGCTCAAATTATATTGGTGTTGTTGGTTTCATTTTGTAGAAAAATTCTTCCTGTGAATAGCTGCACATAGTGTACTGTCATTCTCACTATTTGCGTCGCAGGGTTTAGTCAAAATGGGTTTTTGAATGGCCCCACTAGACCCAAATTTACGAAAACGGCAATATCTGTTAGCCTCTCGAGCTATATGGGTGTTTTTTATTTTGTAGAGCAATTATATTCATCCTCTGTCATTGTAAATCCCTCAATACGCATATGCGGGTACATCTCGTCAACTATCCAGGCTATATAACTGATAGTCAGCTTATTTTATAAGTTGCTATTCCATAATAGCCGTGTACGTCTCTCTAAATTATGTATTCAATACTCACAATTCACCACTTTGGCAAAGAGACAAACTGCCAGTTTGTATATAAAATTGTTCGCCAGAAAGTTTCGTATATTATGTGTCGATCCCGCTGTTATTCAGGATCGTAGCTGCGAGAGAAGTAATGGTTAATTTTCGAATGTTAAATGATGTTGTAATAAAATTTATGTCGTTAACCACAGGCATGGAGTGTTATCGCCGCGTTTCAAATTCACGTCTTGTTCTTTCAATAATCGATAATATATTATAATACAGTTATAGAACTTAGTTTTAAAAGTACACTTTCTACATAAATCACCGCGTGCAAAAATTTATGTTTTACAGCTGTCCCTATTTCATTCGCCGCTTTTGCGTGGCTATTTAAAACGATTCCTACCAGATCGATGGAAAGAAGTGGTCGGTGTCCAGCACATGAAGTTGTACATATTTGATGATACGGTGATTATCACTGGGTAAGTTACAAACATTAAAAACATTTTTTGTTACCATCCAAGAATACAATGGCGAAACAGCTGCATAAGCTAACAAAGCTTTCATGAAAACCGCTACGTTATTGAAACGGGGCGAGCGGAGTTTCACTTATGTCAGTCCGTGAGATCATAACTCATCAACTGTTTTATGGATCATTAAAATTTTTATTTGGTCACAAATTCAATTTATTTCTGCTCTTTCGTTAGACGCTAAATCCGGTTACCACGTTTTCCGAGTCAAGATGGACCGTAACGTGGTCAAAGGTTACATTTTTTAGTTTGGCCATCCGCGTATCTATCTTTCGCAACCTATGTCTCGAGATATAGGCTTCACAGCGAAAAGAGGAGAGAAAATTCTCTTATCGAGAGCTACAGCTTTGTTGTTATGCATTTTTTATCAGAGCTGCGTTTTCAAGCTTTGAGCCAAAGTTAAAAACCAATATAGTGAAAATTATAAAATGTTTACAAAGCAAGTTTTATGCTCTTTGGGGGTTAACTATGTGGTTATAGGGTATTTAACCCGTTATACAAATGGTTTCATTGTTATAGCACTATATTGACTGTGTTCTTAAACCTGTGGGACAGTGCCATAGCAAAATTAAATAAATTTTGGCACCAAACATAGTCACATTACGCCACTTTTCCAATATAGGTGTACGTATGTCATTCTAACGTGTCTATAGGTTTTTTCATTCCTAATAAATACGATAAATGCACTTGTATTTGCGTGAATGCATTAAATAAGGCAGGACCCTACTACGTAAAAATCACTCTTCGAATTATTTTTCATAAGATTTGTCATTTTTGCAAGAGTTTTCAAAATTTTACATGTCGTTTTGAAGCGGTAATAATGTACTTACATGATTTTAATTTAGTTAATTTAAAATTAATTATTGTACCTTTATAATCAGTAAAGGGTGTATCAATACACGGAAAAGTTGACTCTTTTGTATTCCACAATAGCGTATGTTTAAGTGTAAACGACAAGGTTTTTATTGTTTAGTTTTGTTTCAGTACCAATTTGACCGAGCATTAATTTGTCAATCACCAAGATCGCTATATTATTATCCGTGACAAAGCTCTGGCGGATTTTTGCACTGAACTAGTCGAAATTGTGCCACAAATTCTACAATTATAGCGTATGTTTAAGTGGAAACCACAAAATTTTTACTGCTTACTTTTGTTTCAGTGCTAATTTGAGCGAGCATTATTTTGTCAATCGCCAAGATCGATATATTATTATCCGTGACAAAGCTCTGGCGGATTTTTGCACTGAACTAGTCGAAATTGTGTCACAACACTCATTTTACGTTAATTCGGAGGATGGAAGCATCAGCCTTCATCCGCACTGTCAACAACACCCTTTTAACGGTTAGTTGCTGAATAAATAATGTGTCAAATATAAAAAAAGAAAACGGACTTGATTAAAGAAAATGGCTGGTACTAGCAATCTGTCCTACAATAAATTCTAAGCAACTTTAATTTGAGTGGGCTTGGCTGTGCGTAATTGAATATTTTTAGATGCCTGGAAGACCAATCGTAAAATAGTTTTTCGGTGTGTGAATGAACCAGGTATTAGATATATTTGCATGCTAGCGCTTGACTATGGTCACAGTATTAAAGGTGTTTAACAATCAAACAAACTCAAGATGATCAATTGGCTTATAGGTGAAATTAAAATTGATCATTTTTGGTAATTTTAAATAAATTTTTGCGCTAAGACAAACTAGCGTTGGGCGATTCATTGACTTTCGTTTTGTCTTAAATTTGTGTTTTACAAATGCTAAGTTTCGTATTTAGATAGTCTGTGATCAATTTTACATTATAACGACGCCCATAATTTAAATTTGCCGTGTTTTATTGTACAAATATGGTTCGACTGCAATATCGTGTAATTTCGTCTGTGTTTCATCATATGCACATAGTTTAAAAACTATCATCATGTTGTGATTCTATCTGTAATACCGTGCCAGAAAATGAGTACAATGCATGTTTTCGTCCTTTGCTACGCGTTGCTTGGCTAAATTTATTTGTTTGGACTGGTATTTTACTCTTCATATTCTATTCAAGATTCTGAGCATTTTCTATTTTTATTGATTTGGTTGTCGTATTTGTGGGATGACCGTGATACTTGTTGAATTCTGAGTAGTGAGTGAAATGAGCGTAGCAAAGAATTCTTACTCGCCAGAGTGTTAAGTTTCCAGTGTGTCTGTTTCTTGGTTTATATGGGGTAACACACATAACCTCAACTTGACTTGAATCGATTGACTCGCGCGACTGCTCATTCGAAACTTTAAGGTCTCTATTCGTGTCCTTTTGTAGACGCGGAAACGGATTCCAACTATGTCGGGTGGTAAAAGAGGGCCGAAGGGGTCGGGTCCGGTTCAAATAGGGGTCCGACAAAATGTATTCTCTGCTGTGTCTCAGCAACCGGTGCAGATATTTCGGCCAAACCAGGCTCATTTTTAGAGCAGTTAAAATTCTATAAAACTGTACATAGTATATTTGCACAGTGTAACCTTTGGGTCCAGTATTAGGGACCAAAGGAGTCTCAAAAGGGTCCAAGAGACCCAAAATACACGAAAATGGCAATATCCTTGAACCGCTCGAGCTATATTACTGATATTCGACCCATTCTGCAGACGATCCACTGCTGTTATCATTAAATACGCTATGGGGTTAGGTTAAAATGGGTTTTTGATGTTCCTAAGAAGCCCAAAATACACGAAAATGGAAGTACCTCCGTAATCGCCCGAGCTATGTGGATGTTTTGGTCTCATTTTGCAGGTCAATCCACTCTATGTGGTGATGCACCGCTGATATCTTTATTTTAGCCGCAGGGCAGGGTTAAATTGGGTTATTAAATGAGTCGAAAGGCCCAAAATACACGAAAACGGCAATATCAGCGCAACCACTCGAACTGCATGGTACATTATTGAACTCATTTTGTAGACCAATGCATGCTGTAAGTAGGTGCACATTGCAAGTTTATAAATATAGTAGGTAGGTATAATAAGTAGATATACATTATCAATTATTATTAAAGCAACGCAAGCTGTGTACGCCTCTATACATCACATACTCAACACTCAGAATTCACAGCCTTGGCGATGAGACAAGCTACTTTTTGAATAAAATTTGATACAAAATTTTGTTCAATTTTTTCTGTTATGATGGCGGTGTGGAGATCGACGTTTATTATTGATGGGTAGTGTGTACGCAAACAGAATTTTAGAATTAAAAAGCGTATTTATACTTTGTTTAAAATGTTGAAATAAAAAATAGACAACAATATGTTCTTTTTCTCAAGGAATTTGTTACCATTTATGCATTTGTTACTAAAATAATGATCTATTTTCAGCTAGTGAACCAGACACAATGACTACCGTTACTTTCTTATTTGATTAACGCAACAGGTTAAATTAAGTAAAATATTTTTTTAACATTTAAAAAAGTATTTGAGTGCTACTTTCTTTATTTGAGCGAGGTGGTTAATTAGTCATCCATAATTTTTGGAAGGTTGTTTCTATTTCCATATGTATTTTTGACAAAAATCATGGAGATTCCTTGAAAGATTGATGTTTTCATGGGTCGGTTATTTATAGGAAACGCGAAATTTTTTTTGTATTATCTCCTGGGCTCTCCAGGTTGGGGGAGGATGAACTCCTGGCATTTTCAAGTGCTCTCTGGCAAAAATCGGGTGTTCCCGGTTCGAACCTTTGGCAAAATGTTGGGCTCCCCCCGGTTAACCACGTCTTGCAAAAGTTTTTTTTTGTTTCCACGGGGTAAAAACACCCCCAGCTGACGTAAAATTTGATCAAAATTTGCATTAAGATTCCGTCGTGAAGCAAAAAATTCGTTAATTTTGTCAAAATCTCTTTCTCAAAATGGCTTTTTCTCTCCATCGAAAACAATTTACCAATGTTTGTAACACGATCTTTAATCTTTTTTCTTGGCAAAATTGGGCGCTCCCGATTCAGAACCAAGGGGGTACCGGTTCACGTCCCTTGGCAAAATTTTCAGCGAATGGAGTTACCAGATCTACAGAGTGTTTTTCTATGGTTAATCGTTTATCTGGCAGCATTTCTGTATGAATAGGCAATCTCGAGGAATATCAGTCTTCGTTACGATCAGAAATAGAATCGCTAGTGCTAAAGTGGCGAAGTATTCAGGAGTGCGATTCAGTCACTGCAGCGACTAATGATCTAGACACTGTGGTTTATCCGCTGCTGCAAATGGGTCCAATTGGCTTTAATCAAGATGATGATGTGATACAGGTTACATAGTTTTAATAACATGGCACAGTTCTCGTCGCCAGAAATGTCCGCTGTTCGTTTGATAATAATGGTCGATGTTCGATACCTTTCAGTTTTTGTTAGACATGTGTTTGAATCAGTCTTGATAGCATGCGGTATGCAGCTGTAGGACAAACAGTTTAGTTCGAAAAGGTTAACATTGAAAGATGCTGAAAACTATATTCAGATAGTACTTTTATTCCACGTGTAATTTACAATGCTTAATGTTGTTTTGTATGGATTGATGGGTATATACTGTACATAAAAGTATGTGTTTGGACATACAGTAACAGCAATGTTAAAATGAAAATGTACAACAAAATTATTAACCTAAAACCCGGTGCCGGTAGGATTTTTGCCTTTGATTTTGATGGAACAGAAACCAAGATTCTGGCTACAGCCTGTTATTATGTAATCATATAAATTGTTAAAACTCGGTGGTGGAACAATGATTTAGGTATTACAACAGGTATTCGCCACGCCGTGGAGCCAAAGTAAAATCCCAGAGGCTTGGCGAACAGCTATATTTCCGTTGTTTAAGAAGCGATTACATGGACTGTTGACACTACCGCAACATATCTTTTATTAATTAAGCGGGCCTTGCTTTGTTGGAGCCGCGCACAATGAAACGCTCCAAGTGTCACCTCCATAATACGACAAGTGAACGCTAGACGGTTTTCAGACTGGGAGGACACTACCTGGACCAAAAATACCGCCATGCATCTATCATTACAGCGTAAACAAAAGTTCAGGCAACGTATTAATGGAGCTTTGGTCGATTTTAAGTAACATTCGACTCAATCAACAGAAAGGTCTTGATATCATCGCTGAAGCGCTCGACAAACACTGTATTGCATTATAACGAGCTATATGCCTGGTCAAGCAGTGTAGTTAGGATACAGCAAATGCAATCACTACGATTTGAAATGAAAGACATGGATTGATCTGTCAAAAGCTTTCTCAGTTACGGTCGTGTTTGGGATTCATTGTTATGATACTAAATCGCCGGGGTTTTTGAACCGGAAATTTTAAAGGTGCTAATGGGTTGGGCTGGCTGTCACGGTTGGTAGGTTCGTTTAAAGGATTTTTGATACCAAAGATGCGTTTACCGGAGAGAAATAAAAGCAAATTTTTTGCGAAAAGGATGACAATATTAACGAAGCGATTGACAGTTGCTCAACTGTTATTCGTTCGAAGAGTTCGAGAACGATTTATTTTTATTTCCTGTTCGTAACTGTAGGTTTATAGTTCATTCACTTGGGAAAATATTTCTGCGGGAATGCCAATGTGGTTGTATTCTTTGTGTGAGTCGCGTAGCTGTCCGATAGTTTTTATTAACATAATTTATCGCCTCTTAAGCGTCGTTCCACTTTAACATTGAATGGATATTAATACATGCTTTTGTTGTTTGTATACCTAAAAGCGCAACGAAATACAATCAGCTTCAATTTAGCAAGCAACTGTTTTTCATAATTTAATATAGGTCAACTTACAGGTCACTATTCTGATGCATAATGTAACAGAGAGGTCGCAGGTAAACTATGTAGCTGTAAAATAAAGTTGAACCAAAGAATCCAACCGGTAGTACGCACTCTACGCTGCTTGCGTTATTGCATTTAACAGATGTCGCTTGACAAAATTGGATCTTCTTCGATCCTGGATCTCGCGTCGGGATATTTCAATTTGACGATAAAATATGAAGATCTTTTACTAAAATCAAATAAAAAGGCATCTGTGAACGTGCTAATGGCTAGTCCAAAGGTATGTTCTGTGGAATTTTTATAGTTTATACTTAACTAGCAGAGTTATCATGCATGTCTTTTATTTTCGCAGTGAAGAGTAGCGTCTCGAAATATTGGAATGTTTAGTTGCGGATAATAGAATATTCTAGGATATAGTTTATGTTAGATTATCCAGTTGTGAACTGATTATTCCTAGATGAGAAGTCACTGTTGGGTTGGTCGTTTTTGATTTGCAAATGCTATAAATATTTCGGTGAAGTTAATTGAGCGGAGCTCGGCGAAGGCGAGCGAAGCGTTTTTATTTTCTGTCTGGGAGTAAAAAGGTCGATGTCCGTCCGTTCGTGCGTTCGGTCCGACGGATCTCAAGAACCACTGAACCGATTTTAAAAAAAACTTTTTTTGTTTGAAAGCCTATCATGTCAGAGTGTGCACCTGATATTTTGGGATAAAAAAATTTTGAGTGGTTAATTAGTAATTAGCTAATTAGTTAAGCTTATGAAGCTAAAATAGAGAATTTTGCAATATTTGTGTTATTTATTGAAATAGAATCGTTTCGATCAAACCATATAGGATTTTTTGGGTCGAAGAATTCAAATATAATATTTTCACCAATGATAAAGCCCTATGCCCTATGCAATGCAGTTATTTTAAGAACATAAAATTGATTACATTCGTAATGCCACAGCCCAAGCTCCGCTCACAAATGTAGTTCCACTACCGACTAGTTTTATGATACAATATACAGCGAACTTTATTCATCATTGAGATTTTAATATTTCCAACTACCGTTGTGCTATTTGTGGCTTAAATGCAAGAAAAATACACAAATTTTGTACCAAATTCGCAGCTTTATAAAACGCAAAGCCCATAATTATGCTATTTTGCCGCAAAATGAATTTATAGTTATGTTGATACTCATTATAATAGCGGTGATTTTGCTCCATTATTTCTGTCCGTAACAGTGCTGTTCTCCAGCTTTTAAAATCGCTTTGTTAGCAATGGTCAACCTGACGATTTTTATGTTTAAAGATTACATACATGTGAATTTATTTTATGCGTACAGCTTACTTGTAGCTAGAAAAAATGTCTAATTTTATGGGAGATCCTCCGTCCCACCCACTCGACGATTCCCCGACCTCACTTGCCAAAATCCTATGGTCGCCCCCACCCTACTCCACGAAATACCCTTCATGTTAAACATTGATTCAGAACACACAAAAATAAAAGTATGGCGTGGGAAAGACATGCTACTCCCCCCGGGGCGAAATAATAAGGCAGTTACGACTCCTAATGATACCTACCATCAGTGCCGAAAATGTGTCCAAATAGCAAAGAACTGACCAAAAATATGTCAAAAATATGCGTAAAAATTCAAATTTGTCTCCCCACTCGGGATATTCCCCGACAATGAACATGGGGCCCCATGGAAATCTCCCACATTTTCTTAGCAAGTGGAAAGGTCATATATACAGTACTCTCCTTAAACGGTCCCGCACGAAAATCGCTCGCGACTGGCTCGAACGACATTTGTTCTAAAAATAGAAGTTACTTTATTATAACTTGTAATACTCCAGAAATATTGAGTCTAATGGCTCTATCGAAATGTTACAGTCATTTTTTGGCGATTACTTAGTGGTAGTTTAATTGTGTAGTTAATCAAAATCAATTCCCAAACGATGTATTTTCGACTATTTCTAAATTGTTGAATTTCAGTTTTAGTCATACATGCTCATATAGGGAGGTTTTACAGGGGTTCCTCCCCCTTAGGCGGCGGATTCCTTCTTCGGCGCTAAAGGCCTAACCCCTCCTGATAGATACGTTGACTCTCCAATCCGCCGACCGGCTGACTTCCCCATCCCCCCAGTGGACCTCGAAGTTCGAGCATGTATGGTTATTAGCTAGAATAGCAAACTAGTCTTTGGAACAAAAACTATAGTTTCACAATAATATTGTGCTGCAATCGCTGTAGTACACTAAATAATTATAGCGACATAAATTTTACACAGCTATGCTAGGAATCGCACGTGTGTTTCGTCACCACGATAATTATTCAGTTTGGTCAGATGTTGAAACGTCAGTAATTGTCTAAATACCATATTTGCTATATTTAACAAAAATGAAATTCTGAAACTTTAAGTGATCGTCAATGCACATGGTATATCTCAGTATTTCGAAGTTTCCTGTAATCTCAAATATATCGCCTAAAATAACCCTAAAATCCAAGTTTTCCGTAAAAATAATAGCGATTACCAAGTTTATACAATTTTGGTCTTTTTAAATTTCTATGTAGTAGGAAACGTGCCCATGGTTCTTAAACTAGCTAAAATCAACTGCGACACTGTCGTGTAAGGATAGATTGTACGCTATGTACAGTGAGGAAATTTTCGAGGCCCCATGAAGATTAATTTTATGCCTGGATCGTACATGCCGAAGCAGGGGTTCAGGGAGGGCTACCCCTCCCCCGCCAACGCTCTCGGACCTCCGCCCCAGAGGCCTGGTCCCCCACTGAGTGTACCCCCTACCCCCGCCGACCCCGGCTACGCCCACCTGAGACCCCGCAGTGTCTCCATGTATGGTTTGGATGTGGTAATTATTGTAGAGTTTGAATGATTTATGATGGGCTTTTCGTTCTATGATTGATACCGAAGATAATCAATATAATAGCTTGTACTGCATCTGTATAATATCACTTTTCTTGTTCTGTTACTACTAGCCATATGATTTACTAGTATTGAAACTTTGTTCGTTCGGATAAGAATCAAATGGCTTGTCACCGAAGAAATTAGCAATTTTTTACCGACATGTAATGAAACATGCACTGGTTTACCATCGGATTTTTAAATAAATTTGTTGCGTTAAAACTTCAGACGAATGGGTTTTGGAATGGAGCAGGAATATCCGGTTATATTCCTTCGCTCTACGTTCACATAGCATCTATTTTCTACGATAGAATTGTTGCGTCGGAGCAGTCTACACATCTAAAGTTATTTGAATATGAACGTGAACACTGGACTTACCATGCGAAAGGCATGTGGTGGACAATGCCAGATGACACCCATCCATCAGTAACATTTGTCGGATCAACAAATTATGGTAAGTGCCAAAGTAAATTTCGTCCACTATATACCCAATGATAATTCATAAACCATTGCATTTTGTGTAAATAATTTGAAATGCTGATACAACTACTATAGTGCTGTCGTCGTAATCCTCGATCTGGAAAACTAGGATTCCAAAACTGTGTTTTTTAGATTGTCTAGAAGCAGCATAAAAATATGTTGTGATTAGTCGATATTAGCAGCGTTGTCCTCAGGCAAAAATTAATTTTTAAACACTAGGTTTTATATTCTGTTCGTTCAATTTTCGCCAGATATTAGGCCAAAACATCATTTGCGGTAACTACCCTAAGATGGGTACAGCGAGGTGGTAACAATAAGGCAAGTGTCAGATCAAATTTTGAACTATTTGCATGCCGAATGATATCTATGTAGTAGAAATTACTCCAGTTAAATTTATTCAACATAGACTTGTTCTAAATTTAACGTAAGCAAGTGGAAGCTTCAATTAAATCTAGTCGGAAACAAAATTATTCTCGGTAATGTGAAAGATATTTTCGGTTATAATGTAACATAATAGCAGGAATTCTGTAATTCTGTTGAATTGATATTCAAATGAAATTCATCGCCAGTTATACTGAATGAAATTTACTTTTACTATATTTGAAAAATGATTCGACTAGAATTGATTATAGAAAATTAGATTTAAATTGGTTCGATTTTATTCTACTAAATCAAATTCATGTAGATTTAATCTATCAAAATGAATAGTAAAATAAGGTTTATTTAAGAGTCAATTCGATCATTCTTTTTATACTATATCTTGGTGCAAACATCCTAGAGTAGAGCGCCACATTATAGTTTTGAAAGTATCGTAATAGTAATTGTGTATAAATTCGGGCTAAAGCATTTCTAGAAATGTTTAGTAGAATCGAACAATTATTATTTTATTTGTTTATAGGATACAGGTCGGTTCATCGCGATTTAGAATCTCACTTTATTCTTGCTACTCGAAACAAACGTTTGCAATCTGAATTGTCTGAGGTATATCGATCGTTTTATATCATTCTAATATGGAACTTTCAAGTTTGTTAGCTTTATAAAGCGTAATTTACAATACTTTGTCTCTTATTTTTGAACACAAACAAAAATTAGCTTTATCGTTATCGTATAATGGAATGTTACCCGGAAAGCCCTGCCAACTGATTGTCAAGAGGTATTTCATTGAACACGCCATAAAAACTGCTCTACAGCTTTACAGCTAGTACGATTAGATTAACAAAATGTTTGATGAAATGGCCGTAAACACGGTAAAAATCAAATGGCTCGTCTTTTTTGTACTGTGGTACATACAGAATTTTACGTCCTAATATAATATTGGAGGCGTGCATCTTGTATCGGAAAACTAAGATTATGTAAACCTAAACGCATAGTTTGCAATCTAAATTTACTTTCCATTTGTACATTCTTAGCATACATACTTTACACTAACTAAATGATAGTATTCAGCCTACTGGAAAACCCAAATGGTGAATTCTTGATGCAACACACGCAATACATAATCAAACAAATGAAAACACCATAATATATTTTGAGCATCGTGTTCGTCGGGCTTAAAACCATTGAAACCCAAGAAAAGGGATAATATAGCCAAGTTCGACTCTTGATAGCAAAACCAGCTTGTTCAGTGTGCTTGATAACCGAACAGGCGGCCATTGCAAGGTAAAAACACGTAATACCATGCCGAAATTTGAAACATCGCTATTTCTGGCAAAGGGTCGACGAACCATATTCGTGCCAATAGCGACCGAAGTAGTGGTCGCACAAAAAAGTCGTGGTCAGATCTCGAAGAACTGATTATGAGCGGTTGTCTCCATTTTTTGATGCGAAGGCTATGTCACGAGATATGTGTTGCGAAACACTGGTACTTGTATGACCAAATTTGACAAAGAACCCTTAAAAATGGGGTTTTTACCATTTTGAACCGGAACATGAGGGGTTGGAGCTGTTACTGTTCAACTAAAGGGTTAGTCATCATCACTTTTGCTATCGACCAAAAAATTGTCGAAATATGTCCATTCGAAAATGAGTTATGAATGGAAGCAACAGACAAAAACTAAAAAAATTTTCGCAATTTGTCCCCTTAGCGCCTTCAGTGGAAAGTGCGCTTGCTTAGCTCGCTCCGTTTCAGTGAACACACGAGTGTTCTGTATTTTCGTTATTTTTGTGTGGCTAGTAAATTTATAATCGGTATATTTTTGCTTAGTTCGTTTAGTGTTTCAGGAAAGGGACGCTCTGTTTGCTCATTCAACGCGCCTCGATACTCAGCTGCTCAAACGGATAGACCACAATGTACCATTTTGGGTGCGCCTTATCGCAAGATACATTCGAAGCTTCTTTTGATTAGTTCAGAGTCAAGGTATACTGTCTTAAAATTTGCATGATGATAATTTCATGCTATTGTGTGACAATATTTTGCTGCAATTTGTAATATAGAAATTAACACAAATACGCTTAATTATATAGCGAACAGGTCCTAAGTCAGTTGTGCACCTAGTAAATTAAAATTATTACATTATGCATGATTATGTCAACATAAGTTGTATGAAATTGACCACAATAAATGTATGACACATTGTACATAAGTCTTATGAATTGTAAACACAGAGTATGTATGATTTTTTACATGTCCTTTGTGTGAATTTACGAACAAGAATTGTTACTAATTTGTTACACATAACTTTGTAAGAAATTACATACATCACATTATAATATTTACACGATTATCATGAAATTGCATACAAAAATGTATAATTATTTGTGCATATTTTGTATGAAATATCAGATAATAAATTTATGTTTTATCGTAAATTTATTCGAAGCTGTGCAGCGCATACATATCATGCAATTAAAAATATCAGTTAATGAATTTTATACAAGTAAATAAAAAAATCATACAATTAATATATTATTTTTCATACAAAATATATATTCAAAATATGTTACGTTTCATAATATTTACACGAATATCATGAAATTGCATACAAGAATGTATAATTATTTGTGCATAATTTGTATGAAATATCAGATAATAAATTTATGTTTTATCGTAAATTTATTCGAAGCTGTGCAGCGCATACATATCATGCAATTAAAAATATCAGTTAATGAATTTTATACAAGTAAATAAAAAAATCATACAATTAATATATTATTTTTCATACAAAATATATATTCAAAATATGTTACGTTTCATACTATAGACTCAAATTCATACAATGCATGTGTTATATTTCTGGGCTTTCCAAATTGGAGGGGGTTTGGGGGGTCCTGGCATTTTCAAGTACCCCATGGCAAAAACCGGGTGCCCTCGGTTCGACTTGCAAATCTTTGTGCTCCCCGGCTTAAAGCCTGTTGACAAATTTTTTTGTTTCCACTGAGTAAAAACACTACCAAATGGTATAAAAATTTGTCCATCTTTATGCCAAAAATTTCATAAATTTTGTCAAAATTTGTTTCACAATCACTTCTTATCTCCGTCGAAAGCATTTATCAGTGTTTCTGACAGGTTTTTAACAGTAACTGTAAACTGTTTTTTCTTGGCGAAATTCTAGCTGACGAAATTGAGCGCCCCCGGTTCGAATTCGGAACTACTGGCACCCTGTTCATGCGCCGTGGCAAAATTTTCAGCGAATGGAGAGACCTGTATGTGATGCAATTATATTGCAACGATTCCTACATTATGTTATTTCATATGAAGACAAGTGATAACATTCAATCAACTACAATTGTATTTTTTATGTAAAGGAATCTGAAAATAAAACCCCATTATTAAATTCCACCCAAAATTGTTTTGATGTTCGGACGTTACAAATTTACGAACTGACGCACTTAAAATGTGTATGTAAACCAGACAAACACAAATGATGTATTACAATGTACACATATATGTATGTCACTTAACACTATTTTTAAGAAGGTACTATAGCTGGTTTTAAATTTTAGAACTTTGTCATTCTGGCTATAATAAGGATTTTCCCTATACGTTTTGAGTTATATCGATTGTCAGATCCGTTGAACTTAGAAATTGAAACCTCCTTAAACAACCCTATCGTATCATCTATAGTTGCAGCTTCGCTTTGAAACACCCTCTGTCCAAGCGATTTAAACTTTATGACTCTAAGGTTTGAACAGAACGTTAAATTTTCAAATATTTGACGAAGTGAGTTTCTAACTTTGCATTTATATGGTTTATATCCATTATAGTTTTTTTGAGTGAACAGGTGTCGTTACTAGCTAGGACGATGTAGTAGGCTGAAAAGTGTTTGGTACTGTATAGCGTTAGAACAAGTCTTCAGATTTTTGGGGTTGTAGAATGATGATTATAAGCAATGTTTTTGCTTTTATGCATCCATAGTGCCTCAAACAAAAGAAGTTATCTCTAAAATCCTTATTTTAGTGAAAGCTGTGAATATTCTGAATTTCTCAAACTTTTCGGTCGGGTGAAGAAAAATATTTAGGGTCCTATGGTTTCAGAAATTTCTGAAAAACGCCGCCATGCAGGCTTTAATGTATTGGTGGCATAACACTGCTTTTATGAAGCTGCGGTGGATTGTCAATTAACCTAATTTAGGCTGACCTCGCTTGTATGTGTTTGGAAACGTATTCTGGGAAGATTATAGGTGTTCTACAGTTTGTTACTGAAGACATGCTACAATAATGTCTATGTATAGCAGGTAATAAGAAAGACTCGCGCATTTCCAACTCTGTTCTTATTACGAATCAACGTAGCCACGAATATTTAAATAAGCACATCGTAGGTTGAAATTTTTGCATATAAAAACAAGGCAAGCAGGATTTCATTCTGATGAGTGTTTCTTTTACAAGGTTTTACTTAGAATAATATAATGCTGAGCTACATTCGTGCAGACTCAAGGATCGGTTGCATGAATAATAATTATTATGATATAGTTATTTCGGTGTATAAACAGTTTTCACAGACGAAAACGCACATGTTTATAGATAAACAGAATGTTAACAGACATTTGCAATTACGCTAATGCTTCATGTACTAAAACTCAAAAGAGAACGAAAAAATTTTTGCGAGCTCAAGACCTACATATCTAACATACTGTCCCGTCCAGTAGTTTTACTAGTCGAGTTCTTAAGGTTTGCAGTTTTCTTATTTTGACACCCTTATTGTGGTCGGAAGGCAGTACTGTAAAGTGGTATTTAAGTCGAAACACCTGAAAATAATTCTACAGCCGCATTCTAAATAAGTTTAGATAAGTCTAAATGTACCTGAAAAACAACAATCTACTTTAGTGATGTGTGTCTTCAAGAGTATTTTTTAATTAATCAGAAAACAGCATTTCGTTGGTAGGGCGAGTCAGACTGTGTTATGCAAGGTGTACAGTAATCTAAGTAGTGTTGTATACCATCAAAAATATTATATTATTCAGAAAATCGCTTTTGGTTATTAGGCCGGATATGATCCGAGGATAGTATTTGTCGACGGGCACTGTTATGTTTGCGTTTGACGGCGTACAGCAATCTTTACCTTAGTAAATGCGTACATCTTCAAGAACACTTATTTATTAACACAGAAAAAATAGCATTGGTTGATAGGTTGGATATGACACGAGCAGGTGTCACGCAGTTTTATGTTAGGCGTTCGATGGGGTAATTTTTAACAAAAAATTGCTATAAAGTACTAGAGAGAAATATTCGTTTAGTGTTTTGCTATAATTATACTCAATGAAGCCACCCAATTTCAGCGGGCCTAACTTCTTGTTTTTGTGTATGGTCGAAGTACTCTGCCATTTAGATTATTTGCTAAAATTTTATATCTTCAATATTTAGGCATAGTTCTGCCAAGGATAATTCTCTGTTTATTATACAAAAACTAAGGTCAGACAGCATAACAATGGTACCGTTAAGACCTTGGTCCTTATCGATGCTGCGTGGGGGATAAGCGGTATCACAACGTATATAATTTTTTAGGTGTCTGAAGAAAAACCACTAATGGTGTCGCTCGGATTTTTAACAATACCTAGCTTTTATGGGAATTTCTTCTGGTAACTTTGGCAAATTGTTTCTTTCACCTGAACATAGGCTCCTACATTTTATGATTTGGACGCAAATAGAGAAACGTGCCTAAAGTATTATTAGCTCTCCAACCGATAGGTGAAATACCCCGAAGGCGTTCTAGATTGAGTTACGTAATATAACTACCATCCCAAATTATTTGGCCTTTAGTGCACTAAATTCGAGAAAAATACGTAATTTTTGTACCAAATCCACAGTTTTATAGAGAAGAAGCATAAACCGTTATGATATTTTGCCGCAAAGACATAGTAACCTAGTTGTGTGCTTTGCTACTTTTGGCTGTGTTCAAGCTGAAGTTTGCGGCGCTGACTGTCAAAGCGAATTTCTGCATTATAATTTTGAGGCGAGCAGAATAATGGCAGTTTATTACATAGCTAGGCACGGAGATTTTTTATTGCTGGTATTGCTTGTTTTTTGTTGCTTCGGTTTTTCCAATAAATAAGCTAACAATTCGCCGTCCTTGGCGCTTTTAGTATAGTATAATTAATATGTATATTTACTAAATATTCTAGATTTTTACGGGTCAAAAATTCAAAATATGTGCCATGGCCTAAACAGCAAAAATTAAGATTTTCACTTTGGCAGAAACCAAATATTATACAGTAATGACCTGGGTGTGTGACAAGCAGTATGGTTAATTTTCAAATCAGGTATCAGTGTACTGGGTCATATAGACAACCCACCGTTACAAATTATTCATTGGTATTGTCCACACTAATGCATCGTCAGCCATGTACCAAATGGAATACCGCAGGAAGAACATGGAAAAATGTAGATTACAACACAGGTGATTAGCTTTGACCATAAACCACATGTTTTGCGGAACATCTTTGTTGTTTTCGCGTGGCCTTTTATTTCGGTCTTCCATTTTAGATATTTGATAGGCTCCCTTGATAGTTCCCTTGTTATTATTTCTGTTTCCTAGTTAATATCCTGTTGCTACAAATGCGTTGTTTACGTTATTAAGGACATCCATGTCAACGTTTTATCCATCCTGAGTGCCTCTGGAACCATTCATTATGGTGTCTTGGACATCAAAATGTGTCTGATGGTATTGTAAGATAGGTAGAACAGTGTCGGTAATTGGATGGTGTAGACTATATCATTAAATTTTTCTAAAAGTATAGTGAATATCTAATGTATATATCTAAAATTTTTCTTATGCAATGTGTTAGTGTATGGTATCCTTGCCACTTTCAGTGAAATCAATGGGTAGATTTAGACATTATTGTTAACCCTTTCATGGCGGCATGGAAAATCGCTTGTTTAAAAATTTTTTTTTGCATCGGATCCTACTGAATGGTCCAAAAACTTGTAAAAAAAATTCAACTCTTCAAATATTATGTCGTTCTCAGAGTTCAGCATGGAATGAGGCCAAATGGCCCTTCGCGGCATTAGCGGCAGTGATACCATTACATAAGGAATTTTGCTGACAAATTAAAAACCGATAAAAACAGTGCAAAAGACAAAATGAAACAATTAAAACAACGTATATTCCGTCTATCGAGTTATTACGTTCATTTTTTAGTATGATAGGCTAGCAAACAGTTGCGATTTTCATTGAAACACAGTCCGATTTGACATTTGATTCAACCGATTCTGGTCTTTGAGTTGCAGTAAAAACACACTGGGCGATCCTTGCGATGTTCTGGCCAATAGCTAACATTGTCAAAACGAATGCTGTGAGAAATAGGCCCAGTATCCGGAGCTCGGCGCGGTAGCTTGGCCACTGGTGCGGCACATAGGGCGTCCACGCGACTTTACTGGAGAACGAGATACAAAAGATGCACGACTTCTGACGTAAACTGAATTAAATCCAATTCTCTGTTCTTAGAAACTGCATAATGAGGACAGTGGCGACGGTATTTATAACGCTTGTACTGATTGTCCAGAAGAAAAACCCAACGTACCATTTCCGACTACGGTGATGAAGCCTATACAGAGCTGTACACATGTCAAACAAATCCACGCCATCTATGGACTCGTTGTAAAGATTTACAATTAGCGGCCTCGGCGCCTTAACTGTTGCTTTTTCCTTACTACTCTAGCGATTAACTTCGTCCGATGGTTCAACGCCCGCATAATTTGAAGCCAATTGAACACATCTATTGTCGTACCAACGTACAACAGCTATGCCACTATTAGCATCAGTGACAATATCCCAGGAACCTGGTCCAAGTTTTTTCAGCTCGCTTTGATTCTTCAAGCGGCAACCTTTTACGGCATTGCTCTGAACGGTCCCCATGGCACAAATTCCCTTATTCTTCAGCGCAGCAAGTAGCGGTAATGTTGTGAAATAATTGTCAAAATATAATTTGTAGTTAACGTTCTCTGTCAAATTACAACACAGCTTCAGAAGTACATCCGCTGTCTTACTTCCAACGGTCTGCGATATCTGACATTCAGGATTCGGGGAGCTTTCTACCTCCATATCGTAACAGAAACCAGAGATGCCATTGCGAGAAAATATTTTGAAACCCCATTTTTGGGCTTTTTGGGGCAATTTCGTCGCAAAACGCTTCGTCCACGAAAAGGAACTATCTGATCGTCTCTAGCCAATCGCTCCTCTGAATCCACCGCAAGGCAGTTTTGTCTAAGCTTCTCGAAAAGTGGACGTATTTTAAATAGCCTGTCACGATTTGGATAGTTCCGGTGAGGCTTGCGATCATTATTCACAAAATGCAGATTATGGTTGATTAGCTCGAATCGGTCTCGACTTAAAACGGTCGCTATTTTTTCGTAACGTGTTGCGTTTTCCCAATACATTCTATATCTTGGCATATTCACGATACACATCTGTAACAAAACTCTAATAAATTTCTGAATTTCATCACTGCATGTTGGTAATTGAACCCGTGTTTATATTTCGTTGAGTGCTGTCTAAATTTGTCTCACCCGCAATAATATTGATCATACTGTCGTCAAAAAATTTCGAGAAATACTGCAACGCGGTTGGTATATCGGGTTCTTCGTCGGCCCAAGTAGTGTCTTATAACCTGTCTGTTATATAGCGTGGGTATGCACTGTATATACAAATGGACGGTATGGTGAAGACTACTGGGGTCAAATCTTTCACATTGGGTCCTTTATAACGTGAACGCTGCAAAAGTCAAAGTACCTAGGTTGTAACGACGTGCCTCAGACGCATTTACTATTTTGTTTGTTCCTACTTTTTGTATATTATATGCCGCTACATAAACTCTGTATATATTTAGTTCATTCATATTGACGACTAGTTATATATATATTCGACAATTATTATTAATAAAATTTTGGAGAGTTCACTTGTGAGCGTAAATATTTTGTTTAAGTGGAATTCCAGTTTTATTCGGTAAATAATATATATTCCAGTTCAACAAAAACCATAATCCTTTATGGCTGAGGTTTTCAGGACTTAAGACCAGGCTGAATGGCAGTCTCAGAGACTCTCGTGCTTTAATTCAATTCAGTTTTCCCCGCTCTGGCTAGTGCCAGCAAAGTACCACACTATAGTCAATCTCAATGATATATGTTTTTCTTAGTATATGAAAGTATTCTGTTATTTAGTGCAAAAATTTTATACAAAGTATTTTCCGTTCTCAGGAAATTATTACTGAAATTAGCAGCGAATATATGCATCTTGGAGTATATATAGCTTGTTGGTTTATCTGGAACTATCACACAATTGGTGAAAAATTTCTTTTAATGGTGCAGTATTCCACAATGCGAATTGAAATATCGGATTTGGGACACGATTTGATATTGCCACACTCAGGTGGCGTTATATATAGTAGTATAAGGAGAATTCAGGTTATCGTATGTTAACGGCAGGTTGGAACAACGTCTCCGAGTAATAACTGGCGGTAACGAGGATATCGAAATGAGGGTTGACACCCTTACCTTGTCCATGCGCAATATTGAAATGCTAAAATGATGAAAATAGAGTATTCAGGTAAGGGTGGGGTAACGGAAGAGTGGAATGAGACATGCAGGGCATATTTAGATACGTCTCGTCGAGTTGAATACAATGATGGGCGATTTGTCTCCTTTTGTGTTGGGAATAAACATTTTGGAAATTTGTTCCCACCAATATAAACGGATTATTTTGGGAACAACTTTGGCGGGCTATAACGGGCCAACCAAAGGCCGGACAGAGATCCGTCGCCTGTCGTGTTTGCCGGGTATACGCGAGTTGAATATCATGGCTACTGTTGAAAACTGCGTAAAAATATTAAAGATTCACAATATGGAGGAAAGCAAATGGCATTTTCTACAATGTGTAATATAAACGGAGGGGCAATTAAGTATTTTCATTTCCGAAGACTAACGGCTGGGCGGCTTAAGACCGGCGTCTGCTCGTTACAATCCACAATGGGTGAGCTACACTATGACGTATTGAGTTCGTACACAGTTGATTCATGCCGGGAACATTGGAAGCTGCAATGCTCTGACCAAGGGATTTTGGTAAGTTATTTGGGTCAAAATGAGACTTGTTATAAACCTCAGGTGTACCCACAAATGGATTCAGCGAAGCTTAATGATGTTCTTTAGTTGTAATATTACGCGATAAGTGTAGTGACATACAAGATTCCTATGTGGGGTACTCCATTAGAAATTGTAAGAAGTTACAAAATTATAATTTCTACAATTTTTCCCGATTTGACCCATGTTTACCTTGAGTTATGATTATAAACGGTTAGTACAGGGGACTGAAAGTCGCAGAGTAATGTAACGAAGTTCGCGCAAGAATATAAGACATATGCCTTAAAATTAACTGTGTCCTAGTTACCTTGCGCAATGACGCAAACAGCATAACTTCGCGTAAGTAGCAGCTGCTTCGATCAGTTAGCAAGGTTGAACTAAGGATAATTCAATAATCCCTCTACCGTGTTCGTCCACACGGGTTTCGTTGAAAAGCCCATGTAAGTTCGCACCGAACTGTGCACAGGTTATTTACTTTTTGTGACCATTAACCGGACACAGACCGCCAAAGCCGTATCCGGTACTCCGAATATCCGGAAATTACTATTTCAGCAGTTTGTTGTTTCCCACTGTTTTTAAGCCCATTACTATGTAAGTTGTCACTAGAGCGTGTTAAACAGCTTGTTGTGATCCCCAAAAACTTAATACTTTTGATTTTAGTGACTCCCGGTCTGATCTTAAGTAATTTGCCTCCATCTCTGGATGAGCGGTCAAAAAGCCTCCAATTCCTAGGCAGTCGTATCTTTGAACCTTCAGGGGCGAATTAAGACTGGGTCCTGGGCGAGTTCCGTAATATGCTGCAATTATTATAGCGATGATAAATGCACATTGACATATACAAAATTATAGACGAGGCAACAATATGGCACTATCCGGTGACGGTTCACAATCGGAATCGGTACATCAGGTTCTCGAGTTCATTTCCCGATGTGCGGGTAATTGTGCGTTCCCTTGTTCCTACCGCTGCTTAGGGCTTCCACGGAAGTAATCGCCAACGTAATGCACCGAAACGGCACTGTTACATATACATACGTCGCGGCGCACAGGAAACAATGTAAATCCAAAATAGAGCATCCAATTTAGTGTGTTTTTCCGTCTTATAGTCGAAATCATAACATAATTAATTATATACATTCTTTTTTGCGCTGGGAAATGACTATTGCATACGTCCAAAGTGAGATATTACACCAGCGTAAATTTTAACAGCCATCATCACCCGGTCATATTCAGTAGTAACTAGATGCTTCGAACTGCTTATTTCATAGATCATGATTAAAAAATCTGTTAGAAAATCAAATGCCCTGTAAATGTCATTCAATAGTTTATCCGATAATACGCTAAACAAACTTTGATTAGGAAGAGCGGGAAAATTGATCGCAGGGGTAGGAATAGTGCAAAATTTTAAAGGAGTTTGAGACCATAAATTTCTAAAGAAAACAAAGTTAGAGAAAACTAAATTGCAAGAATACAGTTGTGACGTGTAAATAACCAATGTAGGGATAGTGCAAAATTTTGAAGGAGTTTGAGACCATAAATTTATAATGAGCCGTTCAAGATAACGTGTGTGCATCGTGTCACATCTTTGTCCCACAGCCAGCCGCGACTGTAGCCAATAATCCGTCAGTGTTACAGTTGACACTCAATGGACAATGACAGAGTATCATAGCGGACAATCTAATTTTTCCCCTGTAGTCGCGAGTGGGTATATTAAAACCCGTATAATACTGAGTTTGAACAAAACAGGGCCAAAGTAACCCTGAGGGGCGTAAATAAAACGCAGGCCATGCCGTTCTCGATATACTAAGCCTAAGCGTTAGTCTTAGCCTAAGTTAAGGTCCTTATATGACACATACACTAAGCCTAAGCCTAGTTCCTTGATCATTGTTGAAAGCCTCCAGTCTCGTTGGCGGTATAAGCATCGCAATAAAAGTGAAATAACCACAGTGGAAATTTCTTAAAATAAACCCAAAGTTTCTCTAACTGTATAGCAAAATTGGCCCAAGTCACCTTTAAAGGCCGAACGTTATATTGTTATTGTTGCAGTATCTCCGACCGGACCGTTTGTAATCAGGTTCGAAGCGTGGCGGCAGGTCAAAATTCTTACATCTACTATGTTAGGCTGTAAGTCGTTTCTAAGGTTTCTGTCATCAATGGATCGCTTCATCAAGCCCTGTTTTCCAATTTACTAAAACCTCAGTTATTTCAGCTACGGACTGCTTTTCACCATGTTTCAAATATAACTTTTCAATTAGTGGTTGATATAACTGTTTAATTTAGTGGTGGTATAACTGTTTAAACAATTTACATTAAATCGACTTTGCTATTTAAAACATTATTGAAAGAAAACGTACTTCTGGGTAAAAATAGGTATATGTTATTTGAAACGATATTAATTGAAGGCTATTCATACTGGGCGTTGAAGATTTTAACAGTTTCAAAAAGTCGCAGCCAGTGTCTTTTATAGAAACGCTCTAAAGAATGGAATTAAGTTAATATTAGTTGTTACCCCGGTTTATGGAGGAGTTTCGGAGCCCCAGTAAAAGATAAATCAAACCACGAAGTCCAAAATTGTGTAAACCATCACATAGACACGCCAGTGCCTACGGCGTCTCCAAGGGGAGCCTGGTGACCTGTTAGGGGGCCGCAATCTACTCCCATGAGCATGTATGCTGTTTGTCGTGACAGCGGCCATGAAAGCGAATTGTAAGCTCTCGCATAATATACTGCCAAAAAATATCAGTGCTGTCGTATCACTATTTGTCTAAACAGTCAAGTTTGCTCTTCTATGACAGTTCGGCAGACGTCACAACCAATACTATGTTGAACATGTTTCTCCATGGCGTACTATCTAGACTTGGTAACTTTAATATATACTTGTGCGACGAATTTTAGTATTAATGGTGTATTTTTATTACAGTTCCATAAATTCGACACATTTACCTTACATCATTTTCGAAATGTGAGCAGGCTTCAGCGATCGGACTTGAAAGGCTTAGAATTTTACTGCAACGTAGCTATTGTGGTTTACTTTTATTAAAAATTTAATTTATAGGCTGACAAAATACGAAAACAATGTGATGCCTATTGGTTGTTACAGTAACGCGTGTAACAAAATGGCACTGAAGATCGTGACGAACACAAAGCGCAAGCTAACTTACGAAATATATGAAACGAACTCAACAGATGTGGGCGGAATACAAAAATTAAATGTGACTAGTTTTTGGCCAGACGTTGTAGAGCCATAGTACTCTTTTGTACAATTTTTCGGTACCTATCCACACCCTTTGCGGTACAAGATCAACTTTGTATTGAAATGAAGCTGTTTCAGTTTTAGTACGGAAGAAAGTAATCAAAACAATGTGTACCTGGGTGTGGTAGCACCATAAAAGCAAGCCAGAAAGAATATCAAGCACCATTAATATATTAGTACTGCGTATATTTAGAACAATATATAAAAAGAATGAAAATATATATGTCACATTAATCAACATCAGCTAGCACCTTCATACGGATCACCCCTACTTTTTGATGATTGGAATAGTTTTAAGGATTGGCATATACCGCTAAGTATATTTGTCTTTAAGGTCTGTGCAAGCCAAAATTATATAATAGGGATCTTGGTATTATATTCCATAAACCTGAAAATAAGGAAACATATTTGCTTAAAATTTTCACAGAGCAGAAGATAGACCACACATGTGGGTATAATATCACGAGAATAACCATTTTCACTAGATAGTAACTAGCAGTTTGGCAGGAAAACTCATCCGTTGTATAGTTTAATGTGACGGATAATACTCAGCAATATCAGGGTTTTGCATCAAAATTAGGGCGACAATTCCTCTATCCAAATCATATTTAATGTTGTTGTTGTCAACTTGTACCATCGCAATAAATCCACTCCTTTTGATTCTATAATGAATGATTTACATTGTTTTTGAACTAGTTATTACTTATGGTTTTGAACTGGTTAGCCGATAAAAGCTATATTCGTAAACCCAAAGCGTCATACATATATCGAATCTAATTTATGTCCACAAAAATGGACTTAATACGACTCACTCAATTCACTCAATTTCTATTCAGATATTTGTGAAATTCCGTCTTAATCAAAATTTAGTATAGTACAAGCTTAAATATAATCATAGCTTTGGCGAAACACTGAAACATGAATAATTTGATAGCCGAAATGTCAAGAGAATTTTGGTGAAATAGACTAATATATAAATAATCACTGCATGGTTTCATTAACTAGATTATAATAGTTGAACTGGATAAACTACAACTCAAATGGTTGCAATTGTCGTCCACGATGTGGATGGCGTACTATACGTTTGAGTTTTGTCCATTCGAGTTGAAATCCAGCGTCTTCACGTAGCAAAAATGTAATCATAAACGCAACGGCTATCGACATATATATGTTGACAATTGCAAATCCGACTAACCCCGCGTCGGTATGATATGCATCGCTTGATATCAGTGCGTTTGGCGACTGTTCTCCAACAAGGGTATTGACGTGGATGTAGTTGACTGCGCAATATGCCAAAGTTGTTAGACTACCAACACCAGGCAATAACGCTGTGGCAAGGTCTGTTTGCCATGTTGGACAGATCACATACTGTTCGTTTTCGCACGACTCAGTAGCGCCCACAACCATACCTTCTTCACCGTTGACTAAAATAGTAACATGGTTCGAGGCCGTGGTTGATGCAGGCAATTTCGGAATAAGTTCACGACATACGTCCGACGGACTCTCAGGACGTTCAATATCATCACCTTCATCATTGTTGTCACTGTTGGCTTCACTCTCTTTGTGACATGTTTCGTTTCGTTCTTGTATTATATCGTTGTGGTGTGTAGGGTCATGGTTCACAACTTTTGTCGTTGTATTGCAGCTGTCCATAAACGATTGCTCCAAACGACGCGCACGAGCTGCAGCTTTTCGATGAGCTGGACACAGTCTTGGATCTAATAAGTGATCTATGTCGGCTTCATCTTCTTCATGCATTGTCTGAAGTTGCTGAGGTCGCCGCTTTGTTGATCTTCTATACGATCTACGTTTCATTGTTGTTGTTGTTTGTGGTTTATGATCCGAAAAAGCTGGAGGTGAGGCACGAATTGTAGTTCTTTCAGCTACACACGTTCGACGTCGAATCGAAATCAGCCGGCAACAAATTACGCCGAGAAATGCAGCGATAATCACAAGAAGTACAAATTGAGCTAACCAGTATACTTGCCAGAATTGACGGAGACCGCCTAGAGAATTTTCGTGTCGCAGAATCACAAACGTAACTCCGAAAAAACCTGTTATTAAAAACACGCAATCAGCCTTATAAATTTCGACATTCTGCCACCCTATCCCCTCCCCGTCTCGCACCCTACCCCTGCCCGGAATATTATCCACAAATGCGTTGGTTCACTTTTAGTTCATGCACCATGGTTGTTCTTTTGGCAAAATCGCGAAGTGAATTGTTCACATATTATGGTCACAATGCAATCATCGGAATTCGCAGTATTACATTTTAGTGAACTTAGAACGTAGGCTCCGTGAAGTACGGAACGAAAATTGCTTAACCGCGTACATTTGTCAATTTTACACCTTAAAATGACACACTGAATCGCGTAGCTTTGTTCGCATTCTCTGAACGGACAAAACCATGAGCTAAAAAGCGATTGTATATCTCGTTTTCAGGAATCACTAAGTTCCGATATTAAAAATAATATTGTGAACAGTACTTAAATCGAGGTATCAGAAATTGTGTCCCGGTACATAAGAAAAACTCCTTTGGGGCAGGCATCGGTTTTGCGGTTCGTTAGCTGGCTTGACAAAAGAAGAACCTGAGGCATACGCATCTAAAGTGGACTCACGCATAACAAAATATCGAAATTTGGCAAAATTTAGTAATAAACTAAGCGATGTTGCAATTTATTTTTTGTTGGCAACTCTTTTTCTTTAAACATCTGGTTGTAATGGAATTAAAATAGCATAATTATATTACGAAATAGCTTTTAAGTAAATAGTTTGATTCATGTTATCGTTTAGATTTTTGTCACTTTAAGCTTCGAATGTTTCACAGTTGTTTTAGTATTAGAAAAAATTTGATATCTCTGTTAACTTAGAGAGGCTGGAATTCTTACAAAGGTGTATACAGAATGTTAGGTTATTTTCAATTTACATACTGAACAATGCTTATATATTCTAGCAATCAGGTTCACTGACCCTAACCCATTGAAAACATCTGAAAAAGCATGAAGTATACGTGTTGGACTCTAGATAAACAAACCATCACAGTCAGCGTGCCGAAAATCCTCTGCATAGACCATTCTTGATCCGCTGTAAGCAATACATAACTAAACTAACTACATTTTGGGAATCGGGTTGGTACACAGTAAAACCCTTGAAACCCCTATGAAAATGTATAATATAGTCAAGTTGGATTCTACATAGCAAAGCGTTGTATTCAGCGTGCTTGATAACCTAAGAGACACTCCTTGTAAGTTAAAAACACACAATAAAACATGCCGAAATTGTAAAAATCTTCATTTGTGGCAAAGGCTCGACGAACCATATTCAGACCCACACCGGGCCAGGGAGTGGTTCAGAAAAATGGTCATAGATATGGATAAGCTGATAGTAATCTTGATTTTTTGACGCGAAGCCTGAGACGAAGATTTTTTGACGAGATATGACCTGCGAAAGACTAGTACCTGTAAGGTCAGAGGCTCTATACAGCCCTCCCCCACCCAGGCCGCGCCAAAGGTGCTCGCAAAATTGACGAAAATCGGAGAAAATAGGCTAAAAGTTGAGGAAATGGGCAGAAATCGGGAAAAATTAGCAAAATTTAAAAAAAATTTGGATTCCCCAAAAATTTCTAAAATTTGTCCTCCCTTGATGACCTCCACCACCCCAGCCAAGTTGCTGATGACGTTCCCTTCGTCCGAAAGCATCCACTATCCCCTACTGGAACATGTACATGCACGTTTTATAACGTAGTGTAATGAATATTTGCTTCTTTGCGGATAATGCGTCTATAGTTGGAACTAAAATTCTAAACTTAAAAGTCCGCTATTTGCCATCAATTTGAAAATTTTGCGTCTTCCTAACCAACATGAATTCGACCAGCCGTTGTTGAAATATGCTTGTTACCGAGTTTACATGGAATTAAATATTCTAAGGCCCAACCACCAAGACCGTGTTTGGGAATAACTGTCGATACTTAAGTACCATTATATGGCTGGCTGGGTATTTTATATGCAGGTGCTGCGTATCAAAAATATGCGCCCCATTTATCATTGTTTGGTTAATCAAACTAATGATGTGTATAGACTTTAAAATTTATATTTTCCAACCGCGAAAAATTAACAATGAAAACAGTAGATGAAACGTATATACCTGATGTTATCCAAAGTGAAACTGTAAGCACTGCATGGCGCTGATTGAATACCTCGCCAGACCGACGCCAATGCCGACGATCGATAGTATAGTATCGTTGTAGCAACGCCAGAACCGAAAATAGGAAGGTTGTCAGTATCGATGCAAGAAGAATTATCATCAATGAATCTAATGTTTCGGTTTCAGATGACGAAATAACTTTGGTTGATCGCTAAAAATATTGCAGGAAAAAATATTACATTGGTGAGGTTATAATAATGATACTGCAACGAGCACTGTAACTTTTTATCGGTGCTGGCGCAAATTACGATCTGTTCTGAATATATACCACCGTTGTCAAGAGTCTCGGAGTGAAATTATATTTCGTCAGATCCGTTATATGACTTTTATTGTTCAGACACAAGATCGTACCACGGACGGCGATCCCGGCTTCAGACACTTTCCGTTGTAACTTAAAAGTACGATCAATGGTTTCTCATTTGCGAGTGCTACAATTTTTGGAACAAAATTCAGAAAAAGTTCTAGCAATATAATATACTAAGAATAATAACTTATTAAATATTTTACAATCAATCATAATAGCAAAATAACCATCAGCATATTAATAGAGCTCATCACAAATGTACAAAAATTCAGCATATTTATGCACTACGCTTGGATATGTACTGGACCGTATTTGAAAATTTAGTTTGACGGGGGCTGCCAACTTTCTGAAGCTCCCAGTACACCCTGATGAGACGGTAAGGACACTGACAATTCTTGTAAAAATATTGTTTTAACATAGTCATATTTCCAAACAGTGGATTATTGTACAAGCCAAATGTTTTAAATGTCAAACACATCATTATATACATATCTGTCAACGTTTTAAAGAAATTGTATTTTTGTTGATGTTTAACATAATTGTTGATGAGGGTGACAGAGAGGGTGACCACTGAGGCGTCACCCAAAGACAATGTGCTCCGCTCCAAGACAGGTCCGTATTCCCCCTTCAATTGTTGCAAAATAATGAAAATAGGGTAAAAATTGGCAAAATTTTTCAAAAAATAGGGGAAAACTTTGAGTTCCTAAAAATTTCAAAAATTTAGCCCACCCGCCGCCCTGACCTAGCTCTGCTGCCGCCCATCTACCCCCTACGCTGAAGGACTATCGCCACCTCTGGTGTTGAACCTTTTCCAAGGCCAACTTCAGGAACTACCCTTTCCCAAATGCTTAAGTTGTTTTGTTAATTTTATGCACTGCCTTTAACTGGTAATATAGATGGTAAAACAGCATGTTGCTAGTGACCGACTAGATTATTAATCCACATGTATTCCACATAACGTCGCTATTTATATATTACATAAAATCGTGCAACATAATTGAGGTACTTAACCAAATTTCTATTCAATCGTCCTAAGGACCGTATAACTTATCTCCTGTAAATTTTAGCAATTATGAGCAAATTATGGCATATTTTAACAACTATAGTCAAATTATCGTTTCCAACTCCGGCCCAACGGAACTATATACACCGCCCCC
>JASANE010005804.1:0-28616 GCA_030248225.1 Trileptium ribeirensis | reverse complement strand
ATCGCCTCAGGACATTTCGTTACCTTAGGACCAAAACTGTGAACCTCGGAAAGGTCATACTAGGACCAGTAGAGACCCCGCTTAAGGGATTAGTTGGATTATGAGGGAAGGGCTAGTCAATTTAGCCTTAATTACCCTGTGAGGAGGCTTAACTCGTCAGGGGGACCTTTGTACCACTACACCACGACGCGCCACAATATAGGGGCCAGGCCGAAAACACCCGGTACCACCGGCAGCCTACTTAGTGGAAACCATCTAGCAGATCACCAGGAGTGGGGAAGTGGGGGTTGCCCGGGCACAAATAACCAAGAAAAATGGTGGTGCAGCTGGGATCCCTTAGGGCTGAAGAGGAGTAACTACTTCGCCAACAGTCTAGGCAAGAATTATAAACAAGGTCCTGACTACAGTAGTTTTTACTGCGTAGTTTTGATATTGAAACTGCATCTCGTGGCTCCATCTAACTTACCCCAGAACGGTGAGGTTACATGTTCCGAATCGTGCTCAAAGTTGAACTAATTTAAAACCTTCCCGTAGAAAACCCTATACCCAACCATGTAACTAAGAGTTAAACTGAGTAAATTTTAAAAATAAAACCGCATTCATGCAAGATTCAATATTCTCACTGCCTTTTGACAACAGTCGAGCACGCACACTGAGCTACGTTTGGTTTTTGTACGGGCTGAGCCTTGCCAACCTTTTTCCTGTGGCTGCATTTAACACTAGGATATTTTACGGTCCGACCAATTCATGCTAGAGCAAATACTAGGAGTCGAGATACTTGCCCTAAAATATCTTCTGAAAATATTTCCCAATCTGGAATCCTCACAGACGTCGCGAAACAGAAATTTTTCTTGCATACTTTGGCGATTTTTTTAAGCCTAGTAACATTGGAAATGTTTAGATTAATGATGCCTGAAAAAGTTAACACGTATTCAGACACCAAACCTAAATAGGCACTTTGTGCCAGTTTCCGGGACCCATATTTTAGTTGTTGTCATAATTTTCGTGGTAATGCTAGGCTCTAACGTAGCACGGAGCCATTATGCGATCGCTATCAAACTACCAATCAATAATAAACTGAGCTGAAAACATTACCAATAGGGGCGAATCCTTTTTCTCAGGTATCCTATTATGTGATGGATTTTGATCTACTTCCTATTCAAATGGCCTTCTAGGAAAGTTGAGTTTCTATCTTTCGATGAACGTCCCATTCATTCAAAAGCTGTAGTAGTTCGAGTCTTTTATATAACGCGGGGTCGTTTTTTGTGTTGTCTTTTATTATTTTTCTTCATCGTTTTAAATTGCCAAAATGTAATCTGGACACAATTTTCTCGACCTCACAGCTTCCTATAGCTGAAGTGTTCATTTAGTAGTTAGTAACCCCCGTAATTAGTTAAATTTCCAGGAAACTACAGTACGTCAGTTCCAGAACGGGGCCCGACGTATTCAAATTTGTTAATTCTGTTCAAGTTTTTTGAGTTATCCTGCAGTTTTTTGTTACGGGACGGTGAAAAAATTTGCACTATTCCTCCGAGATTACATTTTGGAGCCATAGTTACTTCTCAAAGTTGGCACAAAAACATATTTCCAAATGAGCATTTCAGTCTGAAAAAATATGGTCGTATTACATTATATTTTTTTATCACACCTAAACGTTCCGATGCTGTCTGTTTAATCTGTCTTTGATGCTGAGATTTCTGAACTTCAAGTCGGGTCAAAACTTCCAAATCTGATTGTATTCTCGCATTTATTTTTCGTTTTTGCCTCATCCCTTTTCACTTCCTACGTCCGGCAGTATATATATGCTACATGTGTTTGTCGAATGCTCGTACTTTTAACATGCGTTGTCGAGGGGTACTAAGCGCAGAGCGAAACCGGAACGGTGCCATCGTGTGAGTAAATTACCTATGATAACAGAGACACAGAAAGTAAAATGCGAATCTATGCTGGACGCAGCACATCCTGCGAATCTGGGAAAGCTGAAACTGTTTTCGGCTGAAAAAATGATGACGCGAAAAATAAAGACCAATAGATTAACCCCAACGATCAGGTGACTCTGAAAAAATTTGACGTCCCCGCTTGTGGCCGGGTCTGAGGGGAAAAAAAAAACAGAGCCGAGTGAGCACTTCTCACACGGCATGAGCAATGGTGTGTGGATGCATTTTGTCGATAAATTGTTGATTCTAACTGCGTCTGCCGAAGTTTTAAGCCAAAACGAAATCCCTCTCCGCATGGAGGCACTGTGGGTTATTTTTTTCCAAACTACTTATTAGCCTTTTCCATAAGATATATGATGAAGCAGAACTTAGTTAGATTTAGGTCGGCGTAAAATCTTAGAAAATTTTTTGACTACACTACCAAACTCAACTAGCTTGCGAATCCAGACGATGTAATGTAATTTTGAATGCTGGAAGCCGCGGCTTGAGCCTACAACTGCGCGAAAGGCCTATCTAGGCCTCTGTTTAACATAGCCATATGGCGTCTCAGATCTCGAGTCTTTTGGTTTATCATACAAAAAAATAAATAAAAATGTATAACTAAATCACAAGAATAAACAATCTAGCAAACCAACAAAACAGTTGACCCAAAGATGCTTCATTAGCTCACAGTTATTCAGTGCTGGAAATTTTATCCTTGATATTTGGCTGGCCAGGGACTGCACTTCTGCTCGAAAACCGGGCCTTGAATCCCAAATTTCCTTAGCTCAACCTAACAATAACAATATTTGCTTACCCACACTGAGGGCACTACGATTGTATTACACGTGTTATCTCTTACTGTTATGCTTCACATGTCAATTATCAAAGATGCTAAAGTAAATATCGACAAATATAAGCATAAATCATTGAATTTTATACAGTGACAATTATTGTATATATGACACCATTACAGTATGCATACTTGTATTTATATACCAACTTATTGCTTATCATTAGAAAAATTAAACCCCTTGCACCATCACCGAGCCCCACCGGATACTTACAATTTCAATCATGACGGGCAGCATTACCTGAACCCATCGTTCACGAAACTCTGAACACCTACCTGGTTCCTTCACGCGAAATCAACCCTATCGACGTAATGTTCAACGCGAATACTATCAATAGTCAAAGCGACATAGCTGGTCAATAAGATTAACCAAACTTCGCTCTGACAAATCAAAACTGATTCATCGTCTTCGGTCTGTTTCTTGTCTCCTTTGGCCCTTTCTGTTTTTATTTTTTCCTCGCTCTCTCTTGCTCATCTGCTCTTTTTTAATTAGTATTGTTAATAATTCATGCTTGGCCTCCAAAGGATGTGCCCTGTCCCAAGTCCCGCTTTGGGCAGTTCCGACAATGTTTGAAAATCTGCATATTGAAACTTTAACTGAAACTAAATACAAACGCTAAGACTGTAACACAAACGTGCCACGATTGTACGCTTTCACACGAAATTTATAGGAATATATCGATTGGTAGGAGTTAAACGTCGGGTGTGGGAATAATGTATATATTTTGATATTTAGTTCAGTTTAATTATGAATTAATATTTTAATAAATTTAATAACAAAAAGTTTTGTTCGTAATTTTTAGATTAAAATAGTTTTGGTAAACGAACGCCTGACATGACAGACTTAAATAAAGGATTAAGTGCAAAGAACATATATAGGCAAAATTTCGAGATTCGCCCCAAATTTGCAGGTTTTTCTCATTTCTTCCATTCTCCATAATATAAACATCGCTTTGCAGTAACCGGCGAATTCACAAACTTTGAAACCTTTCTGATTGGTCATTGGAGTGAAAATTTAAAAATGAGGGATGACGAACAATAGCCTCCGATTGGAGCGCGGTAAAAGTTGCATACTAAATTTCAGACAAAATTTTGAGGCGGGACAAAAAAAGTCCGAAAACGATGAATCAGTTTTGATTTGTCAGAGCGAAGTTTGGTTAATCTTATTGACCAGCTATGTCGCTTTAGCTATTTGATAGTATTCGCGTTGAACATTACGTCGATAGGGTTGATTTCGCGTGAAGGAACCAGGTAGGTGTTCAGAGTTTCGTGAACGATGGGTTCAGGTAATGCTGCCCGTCATGATTGAAATTGTAAGTATCCGGTGGGGCTCGGTGATGGTGCAAGGGGTTTAATTTTTCTAATGATAAGCAATAAGTTGGTATGTAAATACAAGTATGCATACTGTAATGGTGTCATATATACAATAATTGTCACTGTATAAAATTCAATGATTTATGCTTATATTTGTCGATATTTACTTTAGCATCTTTGATAATTGACATGTGAAGCATAACAGTAAGAGATAACACGTGTAATACAATCGTAGTGCCCTCAGTGTGGGTAAGCAAATATTGTTATTGTTAGGTTGAGCTAAGGAAATTTGGGATTTAAGGTCCGGTTTTCGAGCAGAAGTGCAGTCCCTGGCCAGCCAAATATCAAGGATAAAATTTCCAGCACTGAATAACTGTGAGCTAATGAAGCATCTTTGGGTCAACTGTGTTGTTGGTTTGCTAGATTGTTTATTCTTGTGATTTAGTTATACATTTTGATTTATTTTTGTATGATAAACCAAAAGACTCGAGATCTGAGACGCCATATGGCTATGTTCGACAGAGGCCTAGATAGGCCTTTCGCGCAGTTGTAGGCTAGAGCCGCACTCCAGCATTCAAAATTACATTACATCGTCTGGATTCGCAAGCTAGTTGAGTTTGGTAGTGTAGTCAAAAAATTTTATAAGATAGTACACCGACCTAAAGTTAACTAAGTTCTGTTCATCATAGGTTTATGGAAAGGCTAATAAGTAGTTGGAATCACATAACTCAGAGTGTCCCCATGCAGATAAAGATTTGGTTTGGGCTTAAAACTTCGGCAGACGCAGTTAGATCAACAATTTATCGACAAAATGCATCACACACCATTGCTCATGCCGTGTAAATCTAGCTCGGCTCTGAGGAAATTTTGTCCTCAGACCCGGCCACAACATAAACATCAAATTTTTTCAGAGTGGCTTGATCGTTGAGTTTATATATTGGTCTTTATTTTCGCGTCATGATCCGTTAAGTCGAACACAGTTTCAGCTTTCCCAGATTCACAGATATATCCAGATTCAGCATAGATTCACATTTCTTTCTGTGTCTCTGTTATCATAGGTAATTTACTCACACGATGGCACAACCGTTCGCTTGCGCTTATACCTCGACAACGCATGTTAAAAGTACGAGCATTCGACAAACACATGTAGCATATATATACAGACGTAGAAGTGAAAAGGGATGAGGAAAAAACGAGAAATAAATGCGAGAATACGATCAGATTTGAAATTTTTAATCCGACTTGCTGGTTCAGTGGAGTTCGGGATCGAAGACGCATTAAACAGCATCGGAACGTTTAGGTGTGATAGAAATATAATGTAATACGACCATATTTTTGCAACTGAAATGTCGTTGGAAATAGGGTTTTGTGCCAACTTTAAAGTAACTATGGGCTCAAGATGTGACTCGGAGGGATGCCTTTCTGGGATCACCGTCATTAACAGAAACTAGGATAACTCAAAACTTGAACAGAATTAAGCAAGGATTTGAATACATCAGGCCCACATTCTCGAAGTTGACGTATCTTCGCTCCTGGGGAAGATCTGCAAATTTAACTAGATTTGGGAGTTACTAACTACTAAAGTGCTTGTCGAAGAATTCTTTCCGGGCTCGTCAGGAAGCTGTAAGTTGGATTATCTCAGATTACATTTTGGCAACTATTTAAAACCAATTGAAGAAAAAATAATAAAAGACAACACAAAAAACGACCCCATGAGGCGTTATTGTGAACCAACTACGAACTACTACCATGTTAGCACTTTTTATTAAATGAATGTTCGGACATTCATCGAAAGATAGAAACTCAACTTTCCTAGAAGGCCATTAGGAATAGGAAGCTAATCAAAATCCATCACATAATAGGATACCTGAGAAAAGACATAATTTCGCCCCTATCGTAATGTGTAAATTTCAGCTTACGTTATTATTGATTGGTAGTTAAAATAGCGATCAGAGTAATGGCTCCGTGCTCACGTTAGAGCCTAGCATTACCGCGAAAAATTATGACAACTCATAAAGAATCGAAATTGACTAAAATATGGGTCAGGAAACGTGGCACAAAGTGCCTATTTCTAGGTTTGGTGTGAATACGTGTTAACTTCAGGCATCATTTATTGACTGTAAAACATTCCCAATGCTTAGCTTTAAGTACCAATCCGCCAAAGTATGGTAAGAAAAATTTCTGTTAGCAACGTATCGTGATTCGAGGGATTGGGAAATATTTTCAGAAGATATTTTAGGGCATTAATATCTCAACTCCTAGTATTTGCTCTAGCATGAATTAGTAGGACCGTAAAATATATTAGTGTTAAATGCAGCCACAGAAAAAGGTTGAGGCTCAGCCCCAGCTACAAAAACAACGTAGCTCAGTGTACATATCGACTGTCGTCCCAAAAGATAAGAATATTGAATCTTGCATGAATGCGGTTAATTTTTAAAATTTACTAGTTTAACTCAATCTTAGTTACATGGTTGGGTATAGGGTTTCAGGGAACGGTAGTATCAACTTGAGCACGATTCGGATATATAACCTCACCGTTCTAGTTGAAGATTAAGTTAGATAGAGCCACGAGTGCGGTTTCGATATCAAAACTACGCAGTAAAAGTTTACTAGTCAGGACCTTGTTTATAATTCTTGTAGACTGTTGGCGAAGTAGCTACTGTACTAGACCAGTTCTGGCCCTAAGGGATCCCAGCTGCACCACCATTTTTCTTAGTTGTTGTGCCCGGGCAACCCCGGCTTCCACGACTCCCTGGTGATCTGCTAGATGACCTAAGGGAACCGCTTAGCTAAGTAGGCTGCCGGTGGGTTTACCAGGGTGTTCGGCCTGGCCCCTATATTGGCCTACGTATCTAGTGGTACGAAGGTCCCCCTGACGGAGAGTCAACCCTTAAGCCTGCTCACAGGTAATAAGGCTGACTCGTCTTTCCCTCATAATCCAACTAATCCCTTAAGCGGGGTTCTCTGGTCCTAGTATAGCCTTTGCAAGGTTCACCGGTTTTGGTCCTAAGGTAACGAAATGTCCTGACCTAAAGTCTAGCATAATGCAAGGTCGCGATTTTGGTAGTGGCCTAGTTTTGAGCAGGTCTCTTGCGCTACTTCCCCCTTTCTAATTCTGACGTAAGGTACGACCTGTCTTAAAGCCTAACCTATGACAACGTATCACCCTAAAGGTTGCCTCGTTGGGATAGGTTCACTGACTTTGGTTACCTATTATACGACCTGTCTTAAAGCCTAACCTATGACTACGTATCACCCTAAAGGTTGCCTCGTTGGGATAGGTTCACTGACTTTGGTTACCTATTATAACGTTAGGGTACTGAGGCGAAGGCCCCAATCCCTTGAATACCTAGACTTTGGCTACTAGTAATTATCCGGACTTCGAGTACTAAGACGTGAGGGGTCGGGCTCTATTGCTCAAGCGGGCGGTGCCAGGAGGCGAGCTATGCAATGCGATGGTTGCTGCGAGAGGATCGCGGCAAAGGGAGTTCTTGACAGTTCCGGTAAACACGGGTACCACGCGAGGTGCGACGGGGGTAGATCAAGGAAGTTAAGCGGGGAAAAATTTAGATTCACTACTGCATCGAATTTACTTGGGACCTGGTTCTCAAGCCTGCCTAGAAACTTGCTCCTATGTTTCCTAAAGGATGTGATCTACTAACAAAAATCGTTCCGAGCTGCTACAGAGAACTACACACGGCTCAACTGATTTACGGTTGAATCTATTTTCGTAAATTTTTACACTTCACAAACACCACCCAATCGGGGTGTACAGCAAATTATTTACGACACTTATAGTATAACAAGATTAAGATCGGGTACCCTGCAAGGTACCCCAATATAATTTTATTCCCTATAAGCGCGACTTCTCGACCCAAAAATTGATCAGTCAACCACGTGACCCTTAGTTAAAATTTGATCAGTTTCTCGGAACCTTCTTGGTCCAGTTCTTCTAACGGTTGAAGTTTAGAAGATTACCTATAAAATTGAAATGTCCTACCGTCGAGATAGGCTCGGGATTCTCATGGAAACGTGGGGTTGCGCCCCCCACAATCGACCTATACGCGACATGAGACTGAGATGGTCCGCGAACGGTTCGACACTGTTTAATTTGCAGTTTGCTCCCGGTGGAGTTTAGAAAAAATGCTGACAAGGATTCCTCCAGCAGGTACACGGCCAGAAATCCCGCGTGCCACTAAGGTTTAGCTCAGCTCCGTTCGCGGACGGCCCCTGCCCCTGAGTCGTTCTACGCTCAACTAGTGTTTCGTAATTTAGTTGAACTCTGGTCCGCAATCGTTTGCATCGCCTTCTATTCGTAAGAACGGAGGACACAGTGTACGAATGAAGAATTCGGAGCTGTGAGCTTAGCCTTAAACGGATCGGAAACAGCTGGTGTCACCTGAGGATGCAAACGACCGCGTCCCAAAACCACTCCTATCGTCACCTATAAATTTTGCCTAAACCTCATATAGAGGTGACTCTCGACTAAGCCCTTTTTGATATAAATTCCGCCTGAACACTGTGTAAAGAAACGAATATTAACTGAGACAGTCACGGTTCGTCGCCCGTTGGAAAACGAACTACAATATTCTTTAAGAGGGAGACAGTCGGAAGTAGTCTGGGCTCCGTGACCTGCCGAGTTGACACGTCAGGGGAGCAGAGGCTTCCTGTCGCGGGCTAGAACTCCCAGGGCTCTCGGCTACCGTAGCTGCACGACAAGGTGCCTGGGTTGTTTGTGAGACATGAACACGACCCACAATTTGCAGAGCCACTGCGGAGAATCGTTCTGGGGAACGCAAAACGCCACGATGATCGTGACTCTCTCGGAACTCCTAAAAATCCTGAGAGATACCGGCTCACTTCCTACGTATGCCAAGATTCCCCTTGTTTAAACCTTATCCTATGTTTTAAACAGAAAATTGGACCACTCCTCGGACCTGCGAGCGGAAAGAAATTGTTCGAGGAGCGGGGGAACCAGTCGCGACGTGAGTAAGCATAAAAATTTTTGAATAATTTTTGCGAATCTTGTAAAATTTGTCGGCGCTCAGCCTTTACGGGCGCACTAAGAATCATTCCGACGCTCCAACATCCGCAAAGGCGGCCCATTGCGTACTCGGAAATACAAATGGTGAAAAACCAGGTGAGACATTTCGCCGGAGCTGCTCGGGAAGAGTCCCACCTTGGTAGAGCACAAACGAAAAGACAAAGCGCGGTGTAAAACAACACCAAACAAAACAGTTAGCAAGCAGTGGCGACAACCGCCAAACAACTCAAATGAAGAGCCCGGATTGGTCTCCATCGAACAATTGGGCGGTCTCCTTTTATGCCTTGGTTCAGCCCCCTCTTTTTTTCTGTTCCCTGCTACGAGCTCAAATAGACAGATTTGAAATTCTCAACACTGAAAACGCCGCTACATAAAAACACAACTACACCGTGCAAAACTATTAAGGCAAGCTAACATTTCACAAAATTAGAATCAGCAGACCTAGCCAACTCCAGCCAAGAAAAGAAATACACCTACGAACCCAGCACACACAAAACAAGACGACTGCCGATGGTCAATAACAACGCTGATTAATGCCCCCAAGTAGGGCAGTTTGTAATTGTATCGCCACGAGCCGGTAAACAACTAAACCTCGCGCTGGTCGGAGCGAGGTTCCAATTATGACCTAATATATCAGCGCTTTGGGCGCCCGCGATAAACAAAGCGTAACTTAGTCTTTTACGGTTCTTTAGAGAACGGAATAGAGTAGGCAATCGAGGGCGGGATCATATCCATGCCCTGGCTGATCGCCTACTGGTGGAAAAGATAAACTTAACGCATCTCCCATAGGTGTCTTGTTAGAGTCCGTTTTATATGTGCAGAATTTTAAAATTCAGGGTCCCAACTAAGTTATGGGGGTCGTGCGAAGCCCCATCGAGGCTGGCGGCCCCGGTTTTCAATGGGATGGGTAGTATGGGACCTAATTAAGGTAGGTGGCTCGAAAATCGGGGAGTTTTGGTTTTAGTTGTGGCGATTTAGGACGTTAAAATTTGGGGGTTTAAACGCCAGATTGGGGGGTCCATAAGTGCTTACGGGTTGGGCGCAAGTTGACCCGGATGAGAAACCTTGAAGCCTTATTGGTCCGTAGTTACGATGTTACCACCCTCCCCCCTTTGCTTGAACTATAAGAAGATCCCATAATTTCCAAAATCATAAGGCACCCCTTACAAGTCAAAGTTATTCCCGCGTTGGGTCAATTTAGTTATCTTTTTTCATATCCAAAACGTCCCGTAAAATATAAAATAACTTTTTCATTTCCCTGCGTGTCAGGATAGGTCCCCCCAATTTCCAGAACATCATGAAAGCTCAAAAACGCACTTTTGCCACGGGGGCTTCGCACAGCACCCCGACCCATCCTGACACTTGGAATCATATACAACATACAGTATGTTACTTAATAACAAATATGTATACGTATCATTTACGGATGCGCACCGGAGTCGACCCCAGGACACATAATCAACAAAACTGTTAAGTCAGATTGCGGTGGAACATGAAATCTTGTCCCTTGTCTCCGGCCTATACGACTACGCATCCAATGCCACATACACAGATACAATTATCAATGTAGCAAGTACAAATGAGGTTGCTCTGGGATCGATCGGATACCTTAAAATGAATTGTGCGGAATCACCCCGCACACCTCGGGCTGGTGGAGCGTGAGCACATCAACACAATACAATGATAACATAGAGTTTATTTTATAACAACAAAAGAATTATACGCAAATTGAGGTCCAGATAACGCCCCACCGGTATCCGATCGCCTGTTAATTTGACTTTATCCTCCTAGTTCTAGCCTTTGCGAAGTATTTAATATTTCATAAAAACTCGGGCTGTTACACTACGACGGTCGTCAGTATAAATCTGTTCAACAAACTGCTCAAGCTCACAGGAAAAACTTTTTCCTCAGAGAACCCCATCCATACGAACTATTAATGCAACAACATCAGTTAATACTAAATGGTTGAAACAAAGAACATTATGAACCGTCGCTTACATTTCAATTAACTAGCACAACAACGAAACTTATTTTAGGGCGCGTCAGGAAGCTCAAACTTCTAGCTCAAAGACTGTTCAAAACCTGAGCTAAAATTTTATATCAAGATCTGAAAGCGTTATTTTAGCATTTTTTTTCTGAATTTCAATGTGTGAATACTGTTCAGACTCTTCAAGTATATTCCTTTCGCAAGATGTGAAAAAATTTGTAGTTCAAATTTAGATTCCAAATGTTGAAGTGTCAACTCAAATTTTGAAGCTATATGTTTTCCTTCACTAATTGGAGTCAAAATTCTATCAAATTTTGATAAAATTTTTTATCAGATTTCGGCCTTAATTACTGAGTAAAAAGTTTGTACGTGCGAACGCAACTTTAGAAACATTACGCTAAGGCTTTCATATGCACCAATCCCATTGCCATCACCGTCGTTCTGTTCTTGTTCCACTGGCCTTATACTTTGTGGCGTTGACGTGACATGTTACAAGTAAGTATCTGTTCAACCAGATACTATGAATACGTTTTTAATCCCGAGCACTGTTGTTCAGGCACACTTCAAAAGCGGTATCTCACCTACGATGCAGTAATGATCGGCTGTACCAAACGACGTTGTCCAATTTTGTCGTACATAACGTCTTTAGAATTAAATACCATCTCGAAATTTTTAGTTGTTGGCTTCACGTCTTATAAGTATTTGTGCCTTTTATCTATCCTAATAGCCTTCATCATACTATTGAATCTTCATGAAGCTGAAACATTACCAACTGCTATGGCACATTTTTAAAAAGAAAAAATACACTAAACTCAAACTATAGTTAAAAATAATTGTGCCCCCAATCATAAAATTTTCCACCCGCAAGTTTGTATTATTTTCATTACTATTATTTACACAATTATTGTGTTGTATAAGCACAAAGCAAATTCATATTACACACAAGAATAGCTTTGTAAATAGCGGCGATTGAGAAAATGCTTATTTCGCTTCTCACTGCTATGTTTGCATTGTGCATTCCTGTGTGTATGATGTTTGCTGTCTTGTTTATACATTATTTTATTTTTGCTTATTTTCTTCTTTCGTTTGTTGCTATATAGTGTTTCAATCTATTTTTTTAGACCAAGGGGTTGCTTTTTGCTATATAGTGTTTCAATTTAAGTTAGGACCAAGGGGTTGGTCTTTGCTTTATAGTGTTTCAATTTAGTTTAGGACCAAGTGGTTGGTCTTTGCTATAGCATGTATAAGTGGTTGGTCTTTGCTGTAGTATCTTTGCTATACTATGTAAGACCAAGGGGTTGGTCTTTGCTATATAGTGTTTCAATTTAATTTAGGACCAAGGGGTTGGTCTTTGCTTTATAGTGTTTCAATTTAGTTTAGGACCAAGTGGTTGGTCTTTGCTATAGCATGTATAAGTGGTTGGTCTTTGCTATACTATGTAAGACCAAAGGGTTGGTCTTTGCTATATAGTGTTTCAATTTAATTTAGGACCAAGGGGTTGGTCTTTGCTTTATAGTGTTTCAATTTAGTTTAGAGACCAAGTGGTTGGTCTCCCTTATAGCATGTATAAGTGGTTGGTCTTTGCTATAGTATCTTTGCTATACTATGTAAGACCAAGGGGTTGGTCTTTGCTATATAGTGTTTCAATTTAATTTAGGACCAAGGGGTTGGTCTTTGCTTTATAGTGTTTCAATTTAGTTTAGGACCAAGTGGTTGGTCTTTGCTATAGCATGTATAAGTGGTTGGTCTTTGCTATAGTATCTTTGCTATACTATGTAAGACCAAGGGGTTGGTCTTTGCTATATAGTGTTTCAATTTAATTTAGGACCAAGGGGTTGGTCTTTGCTTTATAGTGTTTCAGTTTAGTTTAGGACCAAGTGGTTGGTCTTTGCTATAGCATGTATAAGTGGTTGGTCTTTGCTATAGTATCTTTGCTATACTATGTAAGACCAAGGGGTTGGTCTTTGCTATATAGTGTTTGAATTTAGTTTAGGACCAAGTAGTTGGTCTTTGCTATTTTCTTTGTCAAAATATACACCAATTTATAAGAATAGAAAAAGATTTTCGTTAATTTTTTATTATTAATTATTATTTGTACTTTTCCATTCTCTATTTTTAGTAAATAATAGAATTGTTGTTTACACGACAAGCAGTATTTGCATTGCATTAAACTATAACAATGTGTAATGCAGGTTTTATTTAACTTTGACTCTAAATAATTTAATTTTATTATATTTTACGTCGATCAATACTGAGATGATGAAGCGGCTATCGCCATAATATTTATTCATTTTAATTATTTATCTGTATTCTTCTAAAAGTTAAAAGTAAGACAGAAAATTACTAAAGATAGAGAGACGGTTTGTGATGCTGTTGCGATGCGCAAACAACAAATAAGAATAATTATAATATAAAACTGTTTCCCTTTAACATTTTTGTAAATAACATTTTGCATTGTTGTGCGGACATATTGCAAATAGAAACAGTTTGCTGTTTTAGTTATTTACCACCAAAATAACTGCAATTGCGGGAATAGACTATCTGTGTCTATGTATCTAGCTGTACGCGATTTGAGTTGTAAATATTAGTTTGTGTTTGTTTTAATACTCATGTATGGTCGAGAAATAGAATTGCCCTATTTCGAAGCAATTAGAATTACTACAAAACTCACATTGTCATAATGTGTTTTAGCCGTCACAATACAGTGTTTCTATAGCAATATTTAACTGTGTTAGCTAGTCATTCACAAACTCACCATACTTGGAAAAACAACGTTACCCTATCTTACGTTAAAGTAAGGTCAGGCGTTCCTCAGGGGAATGTTCTTTGTCCTACTTTGTTTGTTCTGTATATCAATGACCTTGTTGTAAAGTCAAATAATGTACATTGCAAATATGCTGATAACGTAAAACTTTATGTTAAGCTGAAACGAACACAACCACATATCGCCGCCGATAAACTTAGGCGAACAGTTAGTTATGTTGATTCATGGGCTAACGAATGGCAACTTAGTTTTTCATATGCTTAATGTACAGTACTCCATATAGGATCTAACACAGAATATCAAATAGTAAATCGCAGTCTAAACACTTATCTCAAAGACCTATGAGTATCAGTGTCTAATCTGCTCAAGCCAGACATTCACTGCGCCGTTACATGTCAGTAGGCCTATCGTATTATTAACGTGCTATTTCACTGTTTCCTAAACTTTAATTATAACGTTCTTTTGACTGCCTTTACGTCTTATGTAGTTCCAATCCTAGAATACGCATCACCTATTTGGTCGCCATGTAGGAAATATCGATAAACTGAAAAATGTTCAACGATATTTTACGAAACGCATTTTTGCCACAGCAGCCTGCCGTACGCTTTTTAGACAGACGTAAGTATCTCAACTTAAAGCCCTTAGAGTTGTGTTAGAAAGTCTGTTGGATACAAGGACCTGTTTGAACTGTCTTGTATAACTTTCACATAAAGGTCATTATCTTAAAATTAAGAAACCACAACACAAAACTAACGCTTTGGATCATTTTCTGACTGCTCGAATTGTAAATGCATGGAACCAACTACCTAGTTATGGTAATAAATCACCATTAATTAATGCGTCTAGTTTAGATAATTTCAAGAAACTACTTTATAAAGTTGATTTAACCAGATTTTTTTAATTTGATCGAAATGTGTAATCAGATATATAAGTGGATTTACCCCTTTTTCTGATTTAATTCATTTATTGACTGTCTCGTAAGTCATGTTTATTTAAATTTGTGCATTATGTTGTGTTATATTTGCATAAGGCTAGCAGAGGATGTTGCAGTCAGGCTATTCCTTAATGGTTGGGCTCGCCACGATGGACTTAACTTCACATGCAAAACCCTTCGAGCTGCAGCATCCAATGACCTGCAATAAACGATATACTACTACTACTTATCAGCCACAAATGCACAATAACTAGATATTGTGATGAGACCGTCGGGTTTAGCGCCATGGGCTTTAGTTATTTGTAATCCAAATCAAGTCATTGATGAAACAAAACGGATAATTGGTAAACTCAATTAAATCATATCAATCGTTAATTTAAATCGAAGTACTCTTTGCAAAGATACAGGTGATAGCAACACATTTGGTCTGTCCTGTTCCGGCAAATTTTTCCACCTGTATTTCGTTGCCATATGTTCATATTACGGTGACCTCGGTAGTATCCGCTGGCCTTAAAATCGACACATGTATGGTAAAACATCACCCAATAGCACAAGGAAATATACTTGAATCTTGTGCGACGATAGTGCTTTTACCTGTCTGCGCCTTAGTTTAGACGATGTCAGGAAAACATCCACAGTATAATATTCAGGTTTTAAGTGTATAAATTTGAACTACATACAGCCAGTTATGATCAAGCTATTGTAACAATAGAAATGCCTGCGCGGTTTTGTTACAAAATTAGTTGTGTTTGCTCTCTTCAGTTGGTGAAGGGTTTATCGGCAGTTTCAATGAAACAGGTTACCTGTACTGTGGAAATTTTCGTCATGTCACCAGTGTTTATCATGTTATAGACGAAAACGACAATATTCGACGCGATTTTGATCTATAAGTGGTTATTCGTTTAATGCCTGCGGATCTTGGAAAAAGACACATACAGAAAAGCGGTTCACCGTTTATGTGCTGAAGGATAAATGCAATCAATGTTCCAAAAATTTCATATATCTGCTCGCCCGTTCCTGGGCTATAGCAGCTGTTGTGTTGAAACTTTAGTTTAGTGTTTGATCTATCATTAGCACAAAAAATTTTAAATAATTGGTTTCTAAATTTAGACTTTTTTTGATGTGTCTTGTTGGGAGTAATGTATGTCGCAATATGTTTATGATCCCTAGGTGAAGTAACCCTTGTCTACAATTTGAAACAACATTGCGCTATTTTTCTGGCTTAACTGTACTAAATATCCTGCAGTCATTAAGCGAAACTCATAATTATGCTAAATCAAAACCGAAATTGTTTAACATACTTTTAGGCTTACAATTTAGAAGAATTAAGCATAAATCTTAAAATTTAATCATAATATATACAAAATAGATTTTAAACTTTGTACAAAGATTGAAATAGCATAAAGTATTTATCATTAATGAATCTTAATATTAAGTATCAAATGTAACAGTTCGCAATAAGCATAATTATTGTGCAAATTATGCATAATACCGCTAGTTTTTTTATTACGCATAAAACTATGTTAAATGTATTAAACAAACATTTTCTGCGTGCGGCAAAGCACTATCCCAGTGTAGAACACAAAAATATTTTAGTCAGCCTCTGAAATTCAACATCAATTATTTATTTCTACATTGTTTTTCGATGCAATAACAGGATTCATAAGAACAATAAATTATCTGTTTGATAACAGATCGACATATACATCGTGGATAACCTTCAAAATATAATTACTCAAAATAATTGCTAAAAATTTGCACTCCAATATCTACTACATTTGACCAGGCCAAGATGTGTACATTATATATGATACAGATAGAGAAAAAGGAGTATTGCATTATTTTAACCATTTCATGACATCTGGATTTAGATAGATACAACGAACATTGTATTGTGTTGTGCTGATAGAATTTGTCGTGTGATGTATGTTTGAACGTGCGTTGCTATTTGATCGTTTTGCGAACTTTCTGTAAGGAACCAAACACGAGCACTTTGATCGCACAGTTATTTGCGTGCGCCGCTTGCAGTTGTGCAACATTGGTACGATCCCTTGCGCGAGCTTGAATTTGTAAAACATTGCAGGATATAGAAACCAACTCGGTCATCAATGACATCTATAATTACGGAAATCCTGGTTAATAGATTTCATGATGCATTCGGCAGAGTACTTTCTATTTCAGCAAAACACATACGGTATATTTACAAATTCACAGAATATTTGTCATTGACCAATACTTCCGCCAAGTTTTAGTCATTTGACTAGGTTTCGACTAAAAAAGTCTAACAAATGCTGTAATGCAACGATCACAGCGCAGAATCTAGTTTATAACTACTTAATTCATAACTTTGTATATTATATCAAAACATTGATAATTGTTAGATGGTTGAAACAGTCGTTGCATGATAAACTACATAATTTTATACTTAAAAGCTTGTGTTGGTAGGAATAAAAAAAGTTGATCATAAGTGAGTAGTTTGAATACTGAGCAATCTTTTAGCAAACTTGAATCTATCTTATTGAAGATCATATTTCTAAAGCACCCATATGTTTAGGTGACCTGTTCATTTGAAATTTTTAAACCATTATATTTTTAACTGCAATGTATAGCTTCAGGTGTACACATTCAAATTATATTGCATAACACATGGGGACTATATTATCTTAGTCGGCGAAATCCCAGCAAACCCCGCAGCTAAGGGTACAATATACTGCTGTGGAATATTTTTATGTAAAGCAGTGGTTTTAACATAGAAATGATGGCCCAATTAGCAGTTATGAATAAGTGTGTTTAAAACGTTAGTTAAGGCGTGTTCACACGCTCACACTTTTTGCTCAAATTTTGAACTAAAAATTTGAGCTCAAATTTTGATCAAAATTGGACGGTAAATTTTAATGAAAAATTGCGATATTTCAAAATATGAGAGCAAAATTTGAGCTCAAACTTTTTCAAGTAAAGAATCTTGACGGAGATTGGCTACCGGAATATCGTTGAAAAGTTTGAACAGTGTTCAGACATTCAAACTTACCAAAAATGCAAAAAAGATGCTTTCAAATTTTGATCAAAATTTGAGCTAAAACTTTGATCAAAATTTGAGCAAAAAGTTTGAGCGTGTGAACACGCCTTTACTAATTCGAGGTTCTTCATTGTTTTAAATGCAAAATGATACAAATTTGCATTTACAACCTTAGTTTACGTTCATATATTGTCATGTATTATTTATAAAATATATACTTGGTGTGTTATATTTAAAAATACTGAAAGGACCTATTTACGTATAGGCACTGATAAGTACTGTTGCTTATTGGATAGTTCAGAACGGTGTTCAAAAAGGTTTCCTTGAAAAATCAGACAGTTCAATAATCTATGTCATTGTTTTCATATTAAAACATAATGCTAATACCCGAATATATAGCATGCATAAAGTGTTTTATTTGTTAAATTTGTGCACGGAAATTCCAGTAAACACACAACATATTTTATTAGCAGTTTAAAAAATTTGACGGTGCCTGGCCGTACAACCTAAACAAATTCATACTTCTAAATATTACAAAGCCTAAGACTAAGTCGGGGAGCTGCCATTCCACCGAACACCCCGCACTAAGCTGTTCTTTTTAAGGACATAACGCTATGCCCCTGAGCTTGACTTGATCTACCCCAATGTGTAGGTTATTTCTCTTTGTACATTTCCCTTGGCTAACATTAATATATCACTGCAATACAGTACAGATTTTAGTCTGTGTTATGCTGCAGCTACATACAACACCTTTTTACACTTATGTACCACTCTGCTACTGAAAATCGTTCGCGCCACGCAAGGATTAATAATCATAAACCCGAGGTAACGGAAGACATTACTTCATATGAGAGGCATGTTTGAACCCTGTAATTCTTGAACTCATAGATGAACATTCTTGCTTACTATGTTATATTGTAGACAATGTTAAGCGTCACCTAATATATAGATTGTGATAGAAACTATATTTTGAATTCCTATACACCATAAAATGTTCAAAACCAAAAATAAAAATTTCTATCTTTTCATAACAATTAACAACAAAATTGATCACATAGCAGTGTTTATAACATTATCGTTGTAATCTATGCGCGGAATTATGTTGCAACGCTAATAATTCAGCAACAGATGGAAGTATCTCGCAAATTTTTTTGATTGGGTGAGGTTAAAGCTGTCCGTTCCCAACTGCAAATCTGTGCATATATGTCCATTTCCACTTCTCGCTAGCAGGGATCAAACAAGGCAAAGTTGCTGTTCAATTTCAGCCCGTTTTTGCTATTATTGGTTATAGCTAGGTTGTAAGTATACCGATTTAGTCCAAATTTTGACGGTTGATATGGCCTTTAGTAATTTTTTTTGATTGGGTGAGGTTAAAGCTGTCCGTTCCCAACTGCAAATCTGTGCATATATGTCCATTTCCACTTCTCGCTAGCAGGGATCAAACAAGGCAAAGTTGCTGTTCAATTTCAGCCCGTTTTTGCTATTATTGGTTATAGTTAGGTTGTAAGTATACCGATTTAGTCCAAATTTTGACGGTTGATATGGCCTTTAGTGGCATCCTTGCGGAAATAATATCGCATTGACACACTTTCGTGCAAAGAAAGAACCCTTAGTGGATTAAAATATTCGTGTAAAATATGGGCAAATTTTGTTGGATTCTAGCACCGCATCAGAACTAATCGTAGTAATCGCACAGTTTTATGTAACATTAGAATTGCATTAACGAAATGTGTGTAATGGTATAAAAATTGCTCAATCTGATTTAAACAGTTTCACCTATTTAAATAAAGACCTAAGGCTTAGCCTAGGCCTTAGCTTAACCTATTAATCCAACAGAATTTGATACCGTTTGACTTTGCTTGTCAATGAGGTTCGAATGATATCTAACATTGACTAAGAAATTTTTGACGCTAATGATAACTGTAAAAATGAAAATATATTTTGTTATAAATACGGTTTTTTCAACCGTTTCGACTGTCTATGATCCTACTGTGCGTGCAGAAAAATTAATGTTTCTTCAAATTGACTATTTTCATGCTAGGTGAGTGTAATCCAAACGATACATTATTGTTATATGATATAAAGTGATCTGATTCGGTCCATATGTTCACATTGCATAACTATTACGTTTCTTACATGATTCTGAATTACCTCATTAGTTACTGGTTGTAAGGCTGGAAGTGGCGTACGAAACCCACTGAGCTATCTTGGAACTGTTGCTCCGTTCCTTTAGAAATTACGAAAAGCGAAGAAATAACAACAAATGTGCAGACATTATGTGACAAACTCTGTTAGCACAACAGGTCACTGTATTAGCTGTACCCATATGAGGACAGTGCGCGTTAAAGTGTTAAAGTAATTAATCTAAGTAAAATTAAATTAATGATACCAACCCAACGGTCTCAGTATGGCCTTTAGTACGCACGAAATACTTACTAACGTGTGCACATTATTGCTATATATATTTTTAGCAAAATAAAGTTAAACAAGGGTAATGAATATTAGGACAAACGAGGATTGGCAAGTCCCATAAACAACGACATGTCGGTTCCCAACGAACTGCATGAGTCTTTCCTAAAATCTACCAGATTAATCCTTAGCCTACGCCTAGCACTTAAGGCGTGTTCACACGCTCAAACTTTTTGCTCAAGTTTTGATCAAAATTTGAGCTCAGATTTTGATCAAATTTTGATCAAAATTTGAAAGCATCTTTTTTGCATTTTTATCAAGTTGGAACGTGTGAACGCTGTTCAAACTTTTCATGAATATTCCTGTAGCCAATCATGGACGACATGTATTGCCTGAAAAAGTTTGAACTCAAATATTAATCACAAATTTTAAAATATCGCTAATGTTATTTAAGAATCACCATCAAATATTGATCAAAATTTGATCAAATTTTGAGTTCAAAACTTGAGCAAAAAGTTTGAGCGTGTGAACACGCCTTTAGGCTTACTCTCAGGCATATGCTGAGTACTCTGCGCTAGACTCAACTGCAGTGTTACAGTAAAGATCAGTCAGTCGGCAACCCTAATATATATTAATACTGATAATAATATACAGCATATCACAACTTTCTTTTTATTGTTTTTCAGATTTTAATATCTCATTTGCATTATTTTCCGCATTCAATTTTTCTCATTAATATTTCATAAACATCTTATAACAGATTCTTTGAAAAACACTGTTTAACCTTAAAAATAATGTTTCAAATTTGACTGCCTTAAAATTATATATATATACATATGTATATATTGTCGATATATTAACTATTTGTTACATTTGCTGAAACGAGTTTGGGAGCTACAATTTTTATCACATACATTATACAAATATGATAGCACGTAAGGTTATGTGTTTATAATACTTATATACCTCTGTATCCATAAGTAAGTGTATTTGAAATTTTATATATTACAGTTGATAAACTAAATCATATATGAACATATATGTATAAACAATATACACAAATACATAAGCCTTCACATTCACACATTCATATTATTTATATATTTTATAGTAAGTTATTTATTGTTACCGATAATTGTATACTATCTTTAAAACACCCAAGTATCTATTAAACGCATATTTTGCTCAAGTTTTGCAAAGATCATTGTTTTAGGAAAATATTGAAATAAATTGTTATTAAATCTGAAAATAATCGACTTCATTTGATAAAAAATGTCAAAAGGTTTTGTTATGTGACAACTACTGCACTATCTTTATCATACACCTTTGCTAGTACACTGAAAAGTATGATCGCTTATATTATTTATCCATCGTATTTAGTCAATTGGTCATAAGTAGTAATGGTAAATCGTTTATTACCGGTCATTGGATGTTGCAGCTCAAAGGGTTTTGCATCCGGAGTTAAGTCCATCATGGCGAGCCCAACCATTAAGGAATAGCCTGACTGCAACACCCTGTGCCAGCCTTATAAAGACAATATATTCAACCTTTTAGTGAGGACCGAGAAGCAGATTTAAATGATTTATATAAAATAAATGCCTCTGCTGTTTTTGAAGAGCTACGACGTCCCTATCCGGGGCCCAATTAATGCCTTCGTCATTTTCTTATCAACCGAGTTCCTCAAATAATCGATCAAAATTTGTCAACTTCTGAAAAGGTCGCAGATGGTTAACTTAAGCCCGAATCAAAAATACTAGTATTGTACGATATTAAATATATATGATGCATTTTGAGTGAATGATTTCGGTAATCAATTAAGAATTACTTCATTCATCAAATCCAAACTCATGATGCAACTTTTAAGAAATCCTAAAAGCTTAGAATGCTGGTAATAACAGTATATTTTGGTTCGCTCGAGTGTCGATAGATATTATTAACTGAAACATGCGATTACCACTTTCATCCCATATTGTTCGTGTCATCGAAATGAATAAATAAATACTTGTTTCGCCTTGTCAGCAAAAACTGTTATATGTTTAATTCGTATACATATTTATACTTAAACTGCAAAAATAGTTAAAACAAAACGCTACATAAGTATTACAACCACTATCTCTTCTCATGTTATAAACTTAAAACTGTTTGATAATAATAATAATATAAATTGCGATATGCAACAGCAACAAACAGCAGCTCTTGCAACGATCAATCGCTTCGCGCTATTGCACACACACAACGCAAATGTTTTAATATATATACTTACTTATACTGTTTTGTTTTAGCGTACTAAACTGCTCTCTTTTATTTATAATTACATCTATTTTTTGAACTTTCTCTCTTATATCTTCTATCATCTCGTTATAAAATAGTTAATTTCTCCGAAAAATCATATATTATTTTATACAGTTTGTCGCCGCTATTTCGCTTCAGTGTATTTCGGGCTTTATTTATGTGACTTATTTCGTCTGAAAAAATATCTATTTTTTGATCTTTCTCTCTTATATCTTCTGTCATTTTGTATAAAACAGTTAATTTCTCCGAAGAAACATATATTATTTTATACAGTTTGCCGCCGCTATTTCGCTTCAGAGTATTTCGGGCTTTATTTATGTGACTTATTTCGTCTTTAATAACATCTATTTTTGAACTTTCTCTCTTATGTCTTCTACCATCTTTTATATAATAGTTAATTTCTCCGAAGAATCATATATTATTTTATACAGTTTCTCGCTGCTATTTAGCTTCAGTGTTTTTGGGGTTTTATTTATGTGACTTATTTAGCCTGAAAGAACGTTTATTTTTGAACTTTCTCTTTTATATGTTCTATAATATCGCATAAAATAGTTTATTTCTCCGAAGAAACATATATTATTTTATACAGTTTGTCGTAGCTAGTTCGCTTCAGTGTATTTCGGGCTTTATTTATGTGACTTATTTCGTCTGGAATAACATCTATTTTTTGAACTTTCTCTTTATACCTGCTATCATCTCGAATAAAATAAATACTTTTTAAGAAGAATCATATATTATTTTATACAGTTTGCCGCCGCTATTTAGCTTCAGTGTATTTCGGGCTTTATTTATGTGACTTATTTCGTCTCAAAGAAGATCTATTTTTTAAACTTTTTTCTCTAATATGTTCGATCATATCGTATAAAACAGTTAATTTCTAAAAGAAACATATAATATTTTATACAGTTTGTCGCCGCTGTTTCGCTACAGTGTATTTCGGGCTTTATTTATGTGACTTATTTCATCTGGAATAACATCTATTTTTTGAACTTTCCCTTTTATATCTTTCATCATCTCGTATAACATAAATACTTTTTAAGAAGAATCATATATTATTTTATACAGTTTGCCGCCGCTATTTCACTTCAATGTATTTCGGGCTTTATTTATGTGACTTATTTCGTCTGAAAGAACATCTATTTGTAAACTTACCCTCTAATAAGTTCGATCATATCATATAAAATAGTTAATTTCTCTGAAGAATCATATATATACATATATATACATTAATTTATACAGTTTGTCGACGCTATTTCGCTTCAGTGTATTTCGGGCTTTATTTATATGACTTATTTCGTCTGGAATAACATCTAATTTTTTTAATTTTCCCTTTATATCTGCTATCATCTCGAATAAAATAAATACTTTTTAAGAAGAATCATATATTATTTTATACAGTTTGCCGCCGCTATTTCGCTTCAGTGTATTTCGGGCTTTATTTATGTAACATCTCGTCTGAAAGAACACTTATTTTTTAGCTTTCTCTCTTATATCTTCTGTCATATCGTATAAAATACTTAATTTCTCCGAAAAAACATATTTTATACAGTTTGTCGCCGCTATTTCGCTTCAGTGTATTGCAGGCTTTATTTATGCGACTTACTTTGTGTGCTAGAAAACTAAATTCAGGTGGGCATGCGTGCGAACGATTTTTAGGCACAGTGCTAAGCTAACGCTTTACAGTGTGATTTTTTGGCCATCGGCTTACTATGTTTAAAATTCTGTCGTTTAATGTACCTCAACCAGTGAAAAATTAATTTCAAGATCAGTTGTAAACATTTAGTACAAACGCTTCACGTACGTTACGAGCATTGTCACAAATCCGTCCTTAACACTGGGGCCAAGACAGTTTTTTTAGGGTGAGGGCAATGGCTATTTTGATACACAACTAAAATAGATGTTAATTTTTTTGTGAAAATATTGTAGGGGTATGCGCCTATGGTTACGAAAATAACAACACGTCAACTCGCAGTAAACCAGTAAACATTATACCGTCACACTAGTATTTGAAAAGGATTTTCATTTACTGAGGAATAGTCTCTTTCAATAAAAAACAAACTAAAGTAGACTTTGAGTTTCGGTTTCATGTAATATGTTAATTTTCACTAATTGTTTCAAAATTCAATTTAAAACAAATGTGGCTCAATTTTTGAAACGGAGCCAGCGCAGTTTCCTCAAATGTCGTTTAATTGGGAAAATTATTTTTCACCGTCTGTTCGTCATATGACTCTTCGCAAGATTGATGGATTTTAGCAATTTTTTATTATTAACCCTACGGAACTGTACCGAGAATTTTGGCACTTTTTCAACATAGATATATGTAGGTCATAAGAATGTATCTATATGTTTTATTTGGTGCTGAAACAGGTAAAAGCAATTGCATTTGCGTGGTAAGATAAGACATAAGACGGGCGTTGGATCGTACAGCGTTATAATCGCGCTTCAAGTTGAGAAATGCACGAAAGCGTGAATGCACTTGTTAGCCAAGCTATCAGAGTGTAGTGTAGAGCTTTGATCAGATGAAACATTTAATTTTTCTTAAAATTTGTGATTTATAAATTTCAAATGTTTTCGTTTTTTTGGTCACGGGAAACAGAAATCAAGAGTTTCTCGCTTTTGATATATTACTAAAACGACCGTAGCGTTTACATTTAAGTATTGCCCGTGTTTAATTGCTCCCGCGAGACTTAAAAGAGGTGCAGGTAGCTGAATTTGAACGACGAAATGGTTGCTAAACGCAAACTTATCGTACTTGCACCGTTTCCCCGTCGATTTGCAAGTTACTAAAGTACTTATTAATACAATTTTCTGAGACTTGATAAATTTTTGGGAAAATTTCCGCTGCGATACTATGGAATGTTCCGGTTTCTTCCACAAGGGGTGAAAATAGAGACGGTAATAAACACTAATAAAGATTCACAGTGTAGTGTAGAGCTTTGATCAGCTGGAACTTGGCTTACTGTAAATGGATTCGGTTTGTCAAAACGTGAAAATTTGTGTCAGAATACTATAACTTATGAACTAATAGCAAAATTGTGACAATAAGCAAATTGACATTTATGTATTATCAATGCATTCCGTCAGTGTAAATTCTACAAAACCATTTATGTTGTTCTAAAATTGTACCTACACTAATCTAAACACGGACATGTAGAATGTATACTTTTTCATGTTCAATCGATTCATGTATACTGTAAAAATCCATTTTTCGAAAATACCTACACATAATTGGCTATGGTCGCTGTCGCCCAGACACGTCTGCCTGTGATATTATAAAAGCTATATGTTTGCCAAGTCTCAAAAATTTACACAAATTGTAACATTATCTTTTATTATCTTAGTAACCTATGGAAAAGCTTACTTTTTAGGGCCTGACAAGTGAAAAAGGACCACATTTTTGACAAATTCAAATTTTAACACTGGTTTTCGATTGAAGGATGTTAACATTGTTTCCATATAATTTATTTGCTGGTAGCGGAAATAATATGATTCAAATCGTATGCTCTGCTATAATTATTTGTATAAAATATTTTGAAATTTACTGAGTTATTATAATTATATGGTAACTGTTCCACAGTAATTTCCCGGATTTCACGCGAACCCTGTGCAAGAAATATTTTGAAAACAGACAAATTTATACAGTTCAAATTCTGAATTCAAATCGATTGCATTGAAACTGTTCTTTATTAATTCATTCAGATCAATTCTTTTATTCGCAATACAAACGAATTGCTATTAGAACAATCGAAAACTAACAATCGTTAAGAACAACAATAATAAACGTGATTAAGTATTTCTTACAACATTTTATAAATGTTCATCTGACAATCATTTTTTATTTCAGCTGTTATTACGTACGCAAATGAGTAAATACCTAGATTAATTTTCCTGGTATCTCAGATTACAAGCTTTCTTGATATATTCAAACGGCATTGTTATAAATAAGTCATAGTATAAAGGATAACGTGATGGAGTTTAGTATACTGATAATATTGGAATTGAAAATTGATGAAACATTCAATTTACAATAATTAGAGATGTTTTATAAAGCTTACTATTACTATATGTGCAGGATATAGCGAATTTATAGAATCTGACATAAATTTTTGCAGAATTAAGCGGCGCATTTGCAATGATTTATAAAAAATCTAGTATTTGAGTGATATCAAGCAGTTTTTTTAAATTAATTATTTGATAAATAGGAATTGGAAGGTTCTTGTGGTGCAGAAAACATAAGATTATTAAACTTCTGCTTAAAATGTCTTTAAAAAATTTTTGCAAATTTAACAAAAGCTGTTTGTTATATCAATCGGTTAATAAATCGAAATTGTTGAAAGGTGTGGGGTTTAGTGTATCGTAGGTTTCTGTGGCACAAAAACATAAGATTAAACGTCGGTTCGAAAGGATTTAGTTAAATTTTCAAATTTAATAAAAGTTGTTAAAGGCACAATTTCAACAGTGGTGAAATACTTTGGGTATATCAAGGTGGGAAATGTTAGAATAGCACCGAACTACAACAGGCAAACACCAACAGCCTTCTGAATGCGTACAACAAAATGTGGTTATTTTCCCAAATTTTTGCTAACTTATCGAATCTCTGCACTACATTCTTCAATACCTAAATAGTTTAATGAAACTACTACTCAAAGTAATATCAGCTTAATATATTACGAAAGGCACAAACACGCAGCAATTCGCGGTACACTCGAGCGATAGAAAAAGCAAACTCATGCTGTAGTGCACATTTAGATAACTTTTTGACGTCGCTTACAATTAACATCCTCATACTGTTGAGCAGCACGTTACATCGTTATTCAACAACATTCTTCATTCTATTTTCGTGTAACTTGTTAGTGCATAGTAAGGTGCATGTCAGACCTAAACAGTGTCTTTCAAATTTTTCTTTTTACAAATCTTACTTTTATATAATTCGCAAATGGTACATGCATCTCTACGTGCAGTGGCTATTTAATGTTATCGATATTATCGTTTCAACTTATGATCAGTTGTAAGTGGTTTTATGCCCTTTCTGATCTTATCTGTTTATTTATCACATGTCAGTCCATTAATTTAGCATACAGGATCTTTCACTCTGGTCTATATCTCACATGGACAGTGTGAGTATGGACAATGCATAACAGTTCTGTGTAATAATGCTGGCTTGACCGGTAATAAACTATGTTGTTGTTGTTGTTGTTTGTTCGGTACTATTAACATTTCCCACCTTGATATACCCAAAGTATTTCACCACTGTTGAAATTGTGCCTTTAACAACTTTTATTAAATTTGAAAATTTAACTAAATCCTTTCGAACCGACGTTTAATCTTATGTTTTTGTGCCGCAGCGAAAACCTACGATACACTAAACCCCACACCTTTCAACAATTTCGATTTATTAACCGATTGATATAACAAACAGCTTTTGTTAAATTTGCAAAGTTTTTAAAGACATTTTAAGCAGAAGTTTAATAATCTTATGTTTTCTGCACCACAAGAACCTTCCAATTCCTATTTATCAAATAATTAATTTAAAAAAACTGCTTGATATCACTCAAATACTAGATTTTTTATAAATCATTGCAAATGCGCCGCTTAGTTCTGCAAAAATTTATGTCAGATTCTATAAATTCACTATATGCTGCACATATAGTAATAGTAAGCTTTATAAAACATCTCTCTAATTATTGTAAATTGAATGTTTAATCAATTTTTTAAATTTTAATATATATCAGTATACTAAACTCATCTACACATTATCCTTTATACTATGACTTATTTATAACAATGCCGTTTGAATATATCAAGAAAGCTTGTAATCTGAGATACAGGAAGATTAATGTAGGTATTTACTCATTTGCGTACGAAATAACAGCTGAAATAAAAAATGATTGTAAATAGAACATTTATAAAATGTTGTAAGAAATATTTAATCACGTTTATTATTGTTGTTCTTAACGATTGTTAGTTTTCGATTGTTCTAATAGCAATTCGTTTGTATTGCGAATAAAAGAATTGATCTGAATGAATTAATAAAGAACAGTTTCAATGCAATCGATTTGAATTACAAATTTGAACTGTATAGCAATA
>JASANE010005803.1:0-28447 GCA_030248225.1 Trileptium ribeirensis | reverse complement strand
ATTGCTATGTTTACATTTTATAGTTGCAACTAAACAGGAAAATATACCAGTTGAAGTTTACGGATTGTAGTAGCTTCACGGGTAACTAAAGTAATTATAACTAGATCAGTCCACCGCTTTTTTGTTATAATAATAAGAACGTGAGCAAATATTATTGCTGGGTAAATATCACTGCAGATTATTACTTTTATTATTTTTCTTTAGATATTTAAGTTTTCCTATTAAATTAAACAAAAAACAGCATCGGTTACTATAGCTAAGCAGTTGGCTTTTAAACATGGCGTCTTCTTGCGTTCGCCTGGGTTTGCGCTCTGCTTCAAAGCTCCGTAATGCGAAAACCTTTGTGGATAAATATCAAAAAAGCAAACCGTTGTTACCCGCTGCCTACGTTGGAAGTAAGGTTTCTTTTAATTTACTATCAATTTGTTGGTTTTGGGGACACCGCCGAAACCGCGAAGACAGGCCCATCCTATCCTTGAAGGGACGATGCAAAAGTGGTCCTTGTCATTGTGTTAAGTTTGAATACGGCAGAAACTCTGTTTATATCGTCTGATTTGGTTTTCTAACTCATTAAAGTTCAAGTTCAAAAGCTCTAGAAATTCTAGTCTCACAACAAAAACTTCAGTTACAACGTGCTTTTGTGGTACGTGAACGCGAAGGTTGTGGGGTCCTGTATACCAATTGTAGTAAACTTTTTTGGTATGCAGGATCTTGGAACACAAATGTGGGCCTTATACCTTGGCTGAGCCAAGATTAGTATTTCCTGCCAGTTGTTGATTATATGTGTTCCTTTGCAACATGCAGCTATAATTATACCTACTACACAAGCTTGATTTCCAAGTTGATATAAAGCGAACCTGGCAAACGAAGGTCACTCAAGTAGCGTCCGGCCGTGCAGGAAATCATGTATTGCATAACACATAGCTTGGTTTATATGTTGGAAACATTATTTGAAACAAAATGTATGGTTGTAAACCTAGCATAGCTTTTTCACAAACTCGTGGCTAAAGCGCTCTAATTAATCTCCGAAAACAGTCAAGCTTAATTCTCTTGTCTGACTAAACCTTGCTTTTCTCTAATGGGCGCTCATTGGAAACTGCGATTTTGCCCAAAGATAACGCCTTATTGATTTTATTTGCCGCATTGCTACGAATGTCGCATTTGGATCAAGAGGCAGTCTGTGGGCAAAGATATGCGTTACTGAAGCATATCGCGCGTTATAGCTTGCATTTACGGATCTTATAGCTGTAATGCTGTTGTATGTGTCATAAGGCCACGTCTTTTGTGTTATTTAAGAATGAGGTCTTTATTAATGACATTTTTGTGGAGTGTTAGGAAAATTCTAGTTGGGGCCATAAATTTGAAACTATAAATATTCGAAATATCGACCAAGTTACCGTAATAATTAAATTATCATATGAATGGCTCTTAAAATCTAAAACCCCAACCCCTTTACCGTGTCGAGCCACAACAGTCCGCGTGGCGGGCACGAGATTTGCTGAGGGGCAACGTATCTCGTCTTGGCGAACATAAACATGTATATATACTTCGCTTTTCTCTAATCCTTCATGATAAGTAAAGCACTCTTGGTTGTACGATGGGCATCCCCAACCCCCTCTCTTCCTTAGCTCTGCCACTTCCCTCTTGAATATTCAGTTGCCTGTGATAGTGATAGGCAGGGATATTTTTTACCATATCTGGATATCCTGGTAAAATTGTGGGGTACAATGAATAATCCGCGTATGAACTGTAGAATCTTCGGCTTGTCACCAGCCCAAGTGCTGACATCTTCACATGGTGGCCAACTGATAGGTCTATACCACTAGGTAGATGGTAAACCACAACTTAGAACTTAGCTATACAGCCGTAATCAAGCTGCAAGTTAGCAAAAAAAGCCATCAAAATATAATGTACCGTCCTACCAGCGGTTGGGTTACTTTTCACAAAGGTTTTGCAAGACTTTAGGGTATTCAGTAGACATTTGTTGTTTCCACGGGCAAAAGTAACAAAGTGTTGGGTTAGTTAGGTATATAATAAGAAAATCTAAATATCTTAGTTTTGCGTTCCTAAACATCTTACAGCCAGTGACAGTTGGGTAAGATTAAGCAAAGCAGGGATTATTTAACCCGTACAGGCAAAGAGAAAGTAAAATAAATACCGTATGGTGAAGCCATAAAGCTATGAACCTTAAAGTCCCAAAATTGTAGAGCTATGGGGTAGTAGCTATTGTCTTTTGTAATATCAAACGAATAAACCGTGTATATATGTATAACTGGGTCTTCCCATTCGGTGAAAATTTTGCTACGGGGAATGAACCGTGACCCTATGTCCGAACCAAGGGCGCCCAATTTCGCAAAGGGCACATGCAAATGCCAGGCCCCCAATATGGTAGTTTGACTGAGCCATAAAATTTAACTTGGTGTAGGATATTTCCAATCGAAGTAAGTACGCAACTGTGTGTATGTGGCAACTGGCATAAGAGGGCTTAACGTCATCGATTTAGGATAGGGTTTCAAATAAAACAAACTGGGTATATATTGGCTTGGCATATATATGAATGCATGCCGTACTACCTAAAGTAAGATAAGTTGAGCTAAGGGTTGAGTGTTCAGTCCGTTAGATAACTTCTTACTACTGTTAAGGAATGAGGTAGTACTCAAGTAGCCACAGAAACACTGAGTATTTCTTGAAGTCAAATACTAGGTATATTGCCATGTGTACCTACGTGGTCCTATGGGTGTTTAGTACCACTGTAGATTACATACTAACTAACAGCAGTTACTAAAAGATACACCAATGCGGGCACCAAGGTCTATTTATTTTGTGAGCTTATTCACAAGACCTTAATTTGTAACGCTTATAATAAATAGACAGCTTTTATTTCCTCCAGTATAATACAGATAATTACAAACAATACATATGAAACAAATAAATGACTGAACCGTACATACCTTATCTGCACAGCTTCTGAGGCCGACTGAGGTCCTGAGCGAAATGCGCAACAGCTTAAACATTTGTAGCTCAGTTTCATGGGTCTCAAAATAAACTGGTTCTTAAATCCTCCTAACCCATTAACTTTCAAAGTAACATAGGCAACCCATGGCGAAATCCTAGACTAATTTGATATATTCCAGGAATATATATTTCAGTGGGTAATTGTGGCGACTGGCTCAGATGACTAAGTATATATTTTGTTGAAAAGTTTATATTTTTAGATCATATTAGAAGTTTAGAAATTTATAATTAGGGAAAATATACAGTTATTCAAAACTTAATCTAAGCTTAGGGTAATTTAATTTGCTAGTAGTCCTATTGTAACTCAGGCCATGGTGAACTCTGATACTAGGTTAGAATTTTTATTTAGCAATATTAGCAGAAAAGTTTCGAACTTATGCATCGAAATATCAGATCCAGTGTAAAATGGAAATGAAGTATAATTAACAGGGTACCATTTAAAATGTCTAATTACTGAATTCTCAAGATATAAGGTGAAACTTTTTTATTCCAACTACGACATATTTCTCAAAACATCTCGCGGCAGATTTTCAAATATTCGATACGTAAGATATTTTAACACAAAATCTGGAGTATTAAGATAGTTCGTTGCGTTGCGTATTTGCTACCCAGTCGCGTTGTGAGGATCATTAAAGATCCCAGCAATTTCGTCGCCGTAGCTCAACGATTAGCTAGCGCAACTCTTAACAGAAACGAAACGGATAAGGTTAGCTTCTTGTACACTAAGTTTCAATTTTCTAGAGCACATATTTAGAAGACCAAGTTGGTACAGTTATCTGTGCGGGGATACCGCACCCGACATTGTCTGAGCGTAATTGTCGGAAGACGGATGGAAATGCTGAAAATTGGATTAGCGACATATTGCATTCTTTTGTCAGTGATGATATTGTCGGACATTATCGTTTATATTTTATTTTGGTGCCTTACATGGCGAAGTTACTGTTATATTAGTAAAGCCAGCAACTGGAGGCTTCTTGTTAGTTTAGTATAGGACTACGACTAGAATAGAGTCATGCGCTCTGAATTCGTGTTTTCAACCAAACCCGTCTGGGTTACGATCCTTGTGTGAACCTTTTAACAATGCTGCAGTTTAGTTTTATGACATTCATATAACGTACGTATCAGGGAATAACCGGAACCGGAACCAGCAACCGGAACCGTCCATTTAAACCGGATCAGGAACCGGAACCGGAACCTGGTCTTCGAAATTTAATATAGTAAAACAGATGATGGAAGAAATGAAGGCATAGTGGATTTAAAATGCATTAAAAATAACTTTTACATTAAAGTTAATGTATTGCGACGGTATTATTGCCTTTCCGAAACTTTAAAGAGACTGACGAAGCTAATAATGTTTATTTATCGATCAAATATATCGGTTTTTGGACATTCAGAGCAAAAAATGTCTTCCACTATACACCATTGCGTATACTGCGTCAAACCGAATGTGCTTACAAAGCTTGGAGCGTTGAATACACACTTTCGCTCTGTCTCCAGTCGCCTCCCTTTACTACACACACGTTTGTTGCATGCTCTTCTGTAGGAAACTTAAAATTATTGGTTTATATGATTCTAAGAGAAAATAATAGATAGAAGGTAATTTTATGATCAGTGGTCAGAGACACTGTTTAGGCTATCGCTGGACAAACAGTGCCCGTCAGTTAGATCATAATGATGATAACTTTATAATCAGAATGCTATAAATGAGACACACTGTGATGCTGCTCGCACAGTTTCAATAAATACAGTTCATTGCCAAGAAAGCAGTTTCTAGCTGCGTTGCAGCTAACGTTAGTTTACTTCAATTAAGACTGATTTACCAAGTTTACAAACACACTGGCGGGTGCTTGACGCAATTTATTTTAGCCAAGCATATCCTAAGTACTTCTGCGTAAGCCATACTCTGTTACCGAGTTGGACCGGTTTAATTCAAACGTATCCCACAGACTTCTGGATGTGTAAAATAGCTGCTACAAGCATCGACCTGGCTTTGATTTATCAAACTCCTGCAGGTTATTATGAAAAATTCCTGCTCAAATTACGTGCCCTACTTACGTTTCACACGACAAATTGGTTAGTTAATCTTTTCTTTTGATTGGTTGTATTGGAGCTTGATCATTATATATGATCATCAATATATATTACATGTGTTTGGATTACAGGATGAAGCAAAAAACGTGGAAAATTTCAAACAAAATTTTTAAACCGGAATTCCGGTTCCGGTATTGTTTTTGCCCTTTGCCGGAACCGCAACCGGAACACGATTTTCGCCGGAACCGGAATTCCGGTTACTCTCTGGTACGTATGTAGCACATTGATTGTATTACCTCATTCCGGTTTTGCAAAAGCCTTGGTAATTGTGTTTTAGATTAGTATCTTGTAGCCTTCAACAACGACATATCAACATGTTTGTCTAATTAGATATGTTATATATATAGTTATTTTTAGCGTCGACAACATCGTCTAGAAGTTATCATTCGACAACGCCTACGCTTCAGACTGCCTCCGCGCCGAAACCAGCGGGCACGCCGGCGGCTAGTACCAAAGGCTCTACCGGTCGTGTTGTAGCCGTAATCGGCGCCGTTGTAGACGTACAATTCGATGGCGAGCTGCCGCCAATTTTGAATGCACTAGAGGTTAAAGGCCGATCGCCGCGTTTGATACTAGAAGTTGCCCAGCACTTAGGTAAAGTTTATTATTTTGATTGGAAAATTAAAATAGCGATCATATCTACAAATATGTACAAGTATAAGTGGAATCAGTATTAGCAAGAGTGCATTAGGGAAGAGTATGACACTTCCTTGCACACATACGTTGGCCCTTGTCTGATGACTCGGGGGTTTCGGCTTCCCCTCCCCCCAACCAGAAATTGATGGTAGCGTTCGACCGACACTGCCAAAAAACTGGGGAGGGGAAGGTCCGAACTACCCTCCCCACCACCACCAATTGTTTTTGTTATAATCTTGCTTGAAGCGAGGTTTCTTCAAACTCTGACGTGGAATTTTTAGTCTTCATTGCATAAATTATATTTTGACGTATTGGATGAATAGATGTATTTAATAGTATATATATGTATATACCTACTTTGTAGGCGAAAATGTTGTTCGTACAATTGCAATGGACGGTACTGAAGGTTTGGTTCGTGGTCACGAGGTTACCGACAGTGGGCAAGCAATCACAATACCCGTCGGTCCCGAGACTCTTGGCCGTATCATCAATGTAATCGGCGAGCCTATTGATGAACGCGGGCCTGTGAATGCAAAGGCGTAAGACAGTAGTAATTTTATCAAAGATTTTTATTTCTAAGAACCTGACCTGTCCACAGTCCTCCGAAAAGTGGGGGACTTCGAGGGGCCCCATGTTAATTCTCAGAGGAAAATTAAAAGTGTGGGGATAAATTTAGCGTAAAAATACTAAATATTTCCGTATTTTCACGCATTTTACTACCGTGAATTTATTTTCAAGCTAAAACGATATTTTAGCATTATAAATAGTGGTAATTAATATGTTTAAAACAATTTGCAAACAAAAACATAAATTTTCAGACATAAATAATTTTTTGGAATTAGTTGAACATGGGGGTTTCGGCCTAGAGGAGGGACGCACATGGGGGAGTTTGGAAAGTGGGGGCACTGTAGACAGGCCAGAGAACGTTTTTATTGCCATCTGATATCAGAAAACATGACATTATTGAACGGTCTACTGAAAATTGCTAAGGTTGACAACGGGATTTTTCAAATTTCGCGGTGTTATTGGTTGTTTTCACCTTAGAATGAGTGCCATTAGTTCATTACTCACGCTGAATACGACGATTTTGCTATCTAAAGTCCAAATTGACTATGTCATAACTTTTCATAAGTTTTCAATGATTTTACGATCGACGAACCCGATTTTCAAAATGTATTACGTATATATACATTTTCATTATAATGTACATATTCAAAATGAATTTTATGTATACCTTTTCATGGCGTTTCAAGGATTTTACGATCGACGTGGTAAAACATGCAGGACATCCGGAACGGTCTATATCTAAGTATCTCTGAAGAATAAACAAAATGATTTGGTCATCTAGAGTCCAGTGTGGATATTTCACGCACTTCATTGATTTTCAAGGGGTTACGGTCAATGAACCCGATTTCCAGAATATAGTCGGTCCTCAGTACTTTGGTACATGGCATCAAAAGTTTTTAGGTATGCTGACTGCAATGATTCGGTTATCTAGAGTCGAGTCTGTATATATATTTCTTGGGTTTTCAATAGGGTAAGGGCCAATGAACCCGTTTTCCAGAATATAGTCTGTCATTTGGTTACGTATTGTGTATAGGTCATAAAGAATTGTCTATATAGGTAGGCTGAATGACGGTTTGGTTATCTAAAGTTCAGTACTAGTGTCTTATGCCTTTTCAGACGTTTTCACTGCGTCTAGGGTCACTGAACTGGATTTACAAAATGTATTCGGTATTCAATAATTTGGTACCTATATGACATCAAAAATAGTTTATCTAGAGGTTTTTAGGTATGCTGAATACAATGATGCGGCTACCTAGAGTTCAGCGTGCATATTTAACGAATTTTCATGCGTTTAGGGTCAGTGAACCCGATTTCTAGAATATAGCCTGTCTGATAGGCTTTGTTTTTTTAGTTTTGCGCGCAAGAATCATTTGTGCAGTAAAGTGGTTGATTTTATCGTATTTGCAACGAAATAATGCGGCAGCGCGATGTGGAAGTGGCCGGACTCAATTTGCCCATGACGATCCATATGAAACTGGCCGCACTTAATTTGCATATAACCAATCATATATATATATTCCAGAACCGCTGGTATTCATGCCGATGCTCCAGAATTCGTGGAAATGAGCGTCGAACAAGATATCCTGGTGACTGGAATCAAAGTTGTAGATTTATTGGCGCCGTATGCTAAAGGTGGAAAAATTGGTACGTTGTATCTTTAACAACTTCGCTGTGCCTTGTGATACCTTCGTTTTTATGTTTTCAGCAGTGAATCCTTAGGGTTGCAAAATTATCGGCTGCCAACCTTAATCTCTGTAATGAAACATTTGGTAGGTTTACGGTGGCTATATTATTTATCGAACATATAGGCCATGGGTGTCCATACGGGGTTACCCACGGAGGGTCGCACAAATTGTTAAAGATGAGTAAAAGCTGCGGAAATCGCCCACCCCGCACGCCCCCCCCCCCCGCCGAAAGACGTGCCGCCTTAATTCGTCAGGCATTGGACACCTACGCGTACATGTAAGTGTAGCAAAAGGGTTTGTGTATATATATTTGTGCGTTAGCATTTGTATACTAGAGTCCCAGTTGCTCATTTGGTAGAGCGTTGGACTATCGATCGTGATTTCGCCTGTTCGAATTTGGTTAGGTGTTCTCGTTCTTGCATTCCTCCAGTGTCGGTACTTATGTCTGCCAAAAGCGGGGACGCCATCTGCGAACTCCACTTAATACATAGTAAAAATCCTCGTATGGACCGAAAAAGCTTATATAAATGCGGACATTTTTGCTTCATATTTCTAAACCTTCGAAAAGGTAGTTTCGAGCAAAACTTTTCGATTCATATATATGATTGGGTGAGTTACATCTTTTGTTTCCTACCCTTTGGAGGCCACCACAAACGTTCCGCGTCAGAGTATAATCATTGTTGGCTTAAAATTCTATATAGAATATGTGAGACTGCAACCGAGGAAACTCGCTGACAACCAACCTGTTACAATTTAGCACACCAGTTTAATGACCGTTATTTTGACACTTGAAGCGTTTGGTGTTTCATAATATTCTTGAAAAGTGGTTTAGTACATCCTGTTTTTAATCAGAGCGTAGTGGACATTGTATGTTGCAGGGGTGAAAACTTTTAAATTCCGTGTGTGTGTCTGATCGGCCATAACTCGGGAACAACTTAACTGATTTCTTGGGCTTATTCGAACCGGCATAATTTTACCTTGTATATCCACGAGCGTTTTTTGATTTGGGGTCTGGTTCCAGGGTCAGGGGCCAAAATGTTGGTGTTTGTCGCCATTTTACCCCATTTTAGTACCCTTCACGGAAGCAAGGTTATTTCTATTTTAACTTTCGAATTCTGGATGGTTTTATTTCATAGTAAAATGATATGCCTCTTTTTTGTTTTAGATCAAGGCTCCGGTTCTGGATTTACGTATGGGGTTTGAGGTACGGTGGGTATGGCGCCCCAATGATGGTTCCTCGACCCAAAATTTGAAAATCCGTTCTGACGTCTTGGGCTGCTGATAAGTTTCACCTAGGGGTTAAACGCTTGGGGAGCTCACTGGCGGTGCTTGTTTCGCTATGTGACCAATAGTTCTATTGGTACGCAGGTATCCCACGGTTCGTGGTCAGAGGTCAAAATGAGGGTTATTCGAATTTTTTCTCTGCTTGGTTTTATTTCAGAGTAAAATGATGAATGGTGATGCCTCTTTTTGTTGTACGATTAAGGCTCCGATTCATATGTTTTGAGGCATGGCACCCTCGTGGTTCCTCAGCCCAAAATTCTAAAATTTGTTGTGACGTCCAGGACGGCTGAAAAGTTGTAATTTGGGGTTTTCGGGTATGGGAAACTCATTGCCAGTGTTGCTTTTGCTCTGCGACCCATGGTTGCATTTGTACGGGGGTATGGCGCCCCATGGTTCATCGACCCAAAATTTCTAATTTTATTGTGACGTCCTGTGAGGCTGATAGCATAGGGGATTTTCGGGCTGTGAAATTTTTGCCGGTGTTAGTTTTGTTCTAACTTGTGCGGTATTGTGTGATATCCACACATCGACGTATGCTATCGAGAGCTGATTGGCTGTGCATGCAAAAAGCGTAGGTGTATCTATGCATCACTACGTTGTGCAATCTCGATAGAGTTACTGGTTACTTAGCATCGGTTTGCAATATTATAGTGATTACAGTTTGATGTGCTTATCGTACTGCAGTTTGAAACAATGGGAACACATCATGACTTAGCTAAAACCGTTGAAATAATTGTGCATTGAATTATACAGCAAAGGTTGAACCGTAGAAACTATAATTATTGCTGTTTACAATTTAAAACGAAGGGGTAGCATCAAAGCTTCGAGCGTCGTTTTTCAATCATATGTCCAAATTACTATACACGACTTGGCTGCAAATTATATATATTAAATCATTTTGGGTTCAAAAATTGGTATTACGCTGATAATTATTATATTGTCACATAAATTGGTGTTCGATCAGTATCTTATAATTCCGACTTAGTTTCGCGTCCTGGTGTTTCAAATGAATCACATCATTAATGCCATGTTTAGATACGGTGAAACTATAATGCGACATGGATTTGTTTGTTTCTGCATGTTGGTGTAGTTTATGTTATCAGTAATATACACAGTACTCCGTGGGCATGTGGAGTGTATAGATTCGCCAGATGGCGACTTCTTTATTTTTTATATTATAGGACTTTTCGGTGGTGCCGGAGTTGGCAAAACAGTACTAATTATGGAGCTGATCAACAACGTCGCCAAAGCCCACGGTGGGTATTCGGTCTTTGGTGGTGTGGGCGAGCGCACGCGTGAAGGCAACGATTTGTACCATGAAATGATCGAAACTGGGGTTATCGATTTGAAGGGAAACAACTCAAAGGTTATTCGTTTAATTGAGCGTCTATCTACACCATAAAGTGATAAAGGTTTTAAGCATAAATAAGGATTGGGGTGGTCTTGCCAATATAATACGGTTTGTGAGTTTAGTCTATGGAGCACAACGATTCTTTGATTTAACCAATAAAGCTGGATGCCTAGGTCCTCACCCCAAAACGATAACGCCCCAGCCCCCGCCCTTCGTGGAGACTTTGCCTCCATGTTCCTATAGTTGGATGCCTCTCCTAAAAACCGCGAACAGATTCTGATATAATAAGAAACAAGTAACATTCATTACATATTGGTAATATTTCTGGCAGGTTTCCAAACTTGTAATTCACTAATGCATTGCTTTTTATAACAATCAATGCAAGTATCGATTATCGACACGTTTTAGGCAGTCACGAGCTGTCCCACTGCAAAGCAGTGCCTGTTCGTGGTGAACAGGAAGCAGATACAGGAAACGAACGCTCTGGTATTGTGTTAGCTCGTTTTCGACATTTACATTATTATAAGGAGTCGTAACTGATCATTCAAGCCCCCCTAGACTAGTCACAATTTAGTTTCCCAGAGTTGTTTTGGAGGATCGAAATCGGGCTTTTAGGCTTTTTGGCCCTCCCCGTCAAAGTTTTTGTCAGCCGTTTAGAGAAAATTTTCTACTTTCCCCGCTAAAACAGCTCAACCTTACATACGTAATTTCAAAATACACAAAACTTAGTGTAAAAGTTGTTTACCCCAATTACAGGCATATTTGCAGCTTTTCTGAAGTCTCATTTATTACTTTAGTCTTATGTTCAATAACACCGAATTTTGATATTTTTAGATTTCGAAGCCACCGGGTGATCACATTTTATGCTCCGTAACAAAAATCTAGCGCCAATGGTGGCGCTATTGGCTCATGGATAATGCAAAATTATCAGCAAATAAAAAAGCCGCTAGATTAAATAAATTGCGCCCTGTTTTTAATGTTTCAGTGAACACAACAGACTACCTTGCCCAAATAATATATATTACGTGATATTACATTTCGATGTAGTCTTTCATGGTAGTAGTACCTACAACGTTTATTGTACGTTATCATGGCAAAATGTTTCAGCTTTTAGCTATGTTTAAGTCGAGACATATGTTTCTTCGTGAATTTTAGGTAGCACTGGTTTACGGTCAAATGAACGAACCGCCAGGAGCTCGCGCGCGAGTCGGCCTAACAGCCTTGACTGTGGCTGAATTTTTCCGCGACAAAGAAGGTCAGGACGTATTGCTTTTTATCGACAATATTTTCCGCTTTACGCAAGCTGGTTCTGAGGTAAGTCGCTTTAGTTGGTGTGAATTATAATGATGAGCTGCAGTGCGTATGCTGACTAAAGGATTGTTGTCGTTCGGGATGAAGTTTGGACTGAAGATAAAGTCTGTTTTTTACAATTTGGCTGTTACGCGTTATAGCTTACGTACTATTTATGGGGTTGCGATGGGTCATTTGTCACAATGACTGCTAAATGTTTTACCCTATCGATTGGCTTAATTTCTACGTCTTGCTTAATTGTTTGTTACCTGCTCTCTTTGCCTTCTAGGTATCAGCGTTGCTCGGTCGTATTCCGTCTGCTGTCGGATACCAGCCAACGTTGGCTACTGACTTGGGTAACTTGCAAGAACGAATCACAACTACGAAGAAGGGCTCCATTACGTCAGTACAGGTACAGAGTTGTAATATAAAGTGTCTTTTGCACGTAGTCGAGTAGACGTAGTATGTCGTTCTAGAGAGCCGGTATGTACATACGTATATGTAATAAAATTAAATTATGTATAGCTCCAGTGTTTCGATGATTAAAGAATTAACGCTGTGGTTATCTCTTAGGCCAACTACTATAGATTTAAAAATTAGTTTTATTTTTACAACACACTGACATAGAAATAGAATATGTGGTAATCGGTAGGGAGGGGCATATGACAACAAATTGGAATTCTAGGATATCAGTGTATTATTGTTTTTGACCTATTTGAAGATCCATTTGGGCTGAGTTGTCTGTGATTATTTGGATTTAGGCTATTTATGTCCCTGCTGACGATTTGACCGATCCAGCTCCGGCGACAACATTTTCTCACTTGGACGCTACCACGGTACTTTCACGGGGCATCGCCGAGCTTGGGATTTATCCTGCTGTCGACCCGCTAGATTCTAACTCTCGAATTATGGATCCAAATATTGTTGGCCAGCGTCATTACGATGTTGCTCGAAGTGTTCAAAAGATTCTTCAGGTAAATTGACATGCATACGAATGTTAACAAAAATATTAATGTTACTGCAACTGATCTAGGATTATTTCAGTTTTGATGCTACCATGAAATCATACATTCACAAGGTCGGAGGACCCAGGACGTGGCCGGCTACTTGGGGAGGGGGTCGACGACGCAGGGAGTGACCCCGTCTACACCATCTACAGGTCTATATGGTTGAAATGAAATAAGTTTCTTAAAAAAGAACTGTGGTATAATAAACTATTTTCGAAGCATTAATTTTATAAAAGCGGTGCAAAAGCATCTTACCAAAAGAATACTGTTTATAATGTAGCTGTAGTAGTGAATGGCAAAGTCTAGTGCACAGTCTTTGTAGTTTATCTAAAAGTTTGAAATTTTAGGATAATGGTTTTGAATATCCGTACTATCCGATATGCCATAATTTTAAACCGAGATATGGTTACCCATATGCCTGCCCATCACTAGTCACTCTATACATTGATGCTAGTCAAGCTTTCTGATAGTACTATAAATATTGTGTAAAATAACAAATGATGCACTGTATTTTAACGCGAAGTGGTATTGTAAACGCAGTATTTATTAATGCTTTGTGTACCGCGCTACCGAATAGCTTCCTTTTAATCGTGCAGCTTAAATTGTCCGTGTTATACTAGGCGGTAGACCTAAGCTGGAATGCTCTGATGTAGGCGCTTTTATCGCAGCGACTGTGCGGTAAATGTGAATAATTTTAGAGCTAAACCGAAAATGAGCCGTGACGGAGCGTTTGAGTTGAGTGTATTTTGTTTCACTAGCTCTTTATTTCGACCGTTCGATTTATACACGCGAGCTTAAGTGTTAGCGAGAATTGGTTGGATTCAAACCTGTGTCCATGCTTCGGCGACGAAGTGCAGCTTGGTCCTGGATTTTCTAACTCATTTCGGTTTTTACAATGTCGGTGGCGTAGTTGCATAGCCTGCAAACACTAGTCCGATCCCCTAAACGTATCCGCCCACATCCTAAATGTTCGCTCAAGAACCGTCGAGGTTTCTACTTATGGGATTTTTGGGATAAATATTATTCAAATCACATTTCCCTTTGATTCTGTTTGGCTCAATGTGTTTTTGGGTATTTTACTGGGTATTTACACAACGAAATTTGAAATTACCCAACAATATTTGAAAATACCCGGAAAAATACCCACTATTTTACACATAGGTCTCGGAAAAATAACGCATTTTTTTACTCTTTTCTTCGTATTTTAGTCACAAACTTATCCATATTATGGTATTCAATACAAAAACTATTAAATTTGTTGTATACCTCTTAACATAAGAATTGTAGTACTTAATAATGATTTTAAATGCATAAATCACTATTAAAAATATCCTTTAGCTGTACCATAAAATATTTATGTTAAAGCGTAAGTTGTTATCAGCAATACTGCAAAAACAACCTATATATACTGACCTATAGCTAGTGTAGAAAAATTTAACCCAACTTCTTTTGAAAATACCCAGATTCAAATTTAAAAAAATCCTTGGTTTGGCTATATAGTACATTGTAGCTTGTGGCTCTATTATATATATAATACGGTTGTAACAGCAGCTGTATTTTTCGGTATCAAGGAATTTTCCTTAACATTTTGGGCCCAAAGGAACCCCGCGCCCATAGTTATGGACGCATCGGTTTAGAGCTTTAATTATGCCAAGCTGCCAAATTTGCATGTTATATGCAAATTTGGCGACGGCTTGAATCATAGTTATAGTGTCGTAGCGATGCAACAGAGTTTTCCAGTTTCTATTCACTGTTCTGTGTACGTATTTTACATTTTACAGTTTATTCCAGCTGGAACATTATCGTTTTTGCTAACAGTAGGTCATGAGTGTATTTCAGTAATTTGACTTTACCTAGTATTTTTAAGATTATACCAGTGTTACACTGCTTGCTTGTCTAATAACCTTAGACTCAAAACTTGTTTTCGGTTCCCACTCTGTTCTTGGCACATTTATCGTCTTTTGCAACGATAATCGTGAATGCATACAGAGTTAAATTATTGGAACGCCATGTTCTTTCGTAACGCAGCCTTCGGTGTTGGTAAATCGCATTATTCTACCAAACCCATCCTCTTTGCGTTATGACAACGTTTTTGCTCTATCCCGATGTTTTTGCTTCTTTCATCCATATAAGTGACACGTTAACATATTAGTGCGACACAGTTTATGTCGTGATGTAAGAATAAGGGAATGGCATTTTCATCGCACTAACTCATCATGAAAGGATGCATGCATTCTATGATGATCGGAAAATCAAGCAACCAACGGACCACACTCTCGAATGTCATTAATACGCAACTCATGAACAAGAAACACATTTCCAGGGTGTTACGACACCATGCAATTTCGTTTTCCTGGAATGTTCAAAAGACGGAAAGTTTCGACATTCGTCAATCACAGCGTTCATGGACACTTTTGGTTATTTATGGATACAAATCAACGTTAAGTTTGTTCTATTTAGAAATAGCGAAAACCCATTGACTCATTGTAGCATTCCGTACGGTGTTACGAAAAATCCATTGATTATTAGGAAAACCTTTTGGAATGGTGATTTTAGACGCTTCCAACGTTCCAAAGGCTAACCATATGTTCTCGTAGTAATTTTAAGCCTATAAAACCATCCCTTTAAGGAATACTAGCCTTGAATAAGTTGGTCGACGCCAACAGACAAGATATTCACTTTTCAAAATTTTCAAGCAATTTCTAATGTCTTATAGCTCAAAACATGCAAAGGAGCAAGAGATCACTTTAAGCAAAGTGATAGCTTAGGCCATGACGAAAACGAAATCGATATGTGTCGTTATGTTCATTACGTAACAATTAAATGCATACCTATCACTTAATTTGGATGTTGAGAAAGTATACAATGGGGATTCTTCTAGTGTTGCTACTATGTTCCTAAGATTATTATCGTCCTCTATTTTGGAGCATGAAGTGTTTTTATATTTTATAACACTTGCTGTGCCCTGCTGCGAGAGGTAAAGTATGGTTATACTCAAATTATTCGCCTGTGTCATTCAATGTCAATGTCGCTGAAATATTTTGAGTTCGACACCGCTGCTAAGCTAAAATATATGTGGTGTAAGTTTTAACACATAAATACAAGGTGTTACGGGCAAGCTTGAGAAATTGATAGAGAGCCGGAAATGCTGAAAAATAATAAAAAAACGGGAAAATGCTACGAAAATTGGAAAATACTGTCATCGAGAACATGCAAATTCGCTGTCATAATGATATATTTTGACACCGAAATTAATTGATTATTTTTGGCATTCATTCCATATAGTTGGGGCAGAATGAGTTTTCGATACGTAATACAATGAATGCAGTTGCACGGTATATATACATCAAATACGACACGAACTAATGTTTACAAGATGAAAATAGTATATACATAGTTTTATAGATTTGATGTTCAGAAAATTACCATAACGTTACCTGATTGTATTCCTTGTTGAATTCGGAGATGGAGAAGCGCTAGCTTCGGAATCGAGGAATACTCACTAAAGACCGCACTATGGTGAAAAAGATGGGCGTCCGTTTATTTTTTTCTCTGTAAACAGGACTTCGTTATCTCAACGTAAACCAATATGGACGTGTGTGGACTCATATGAAAGCTACAATACTCTAGATTTCCCTTTTAAAGGATTTATTCCGATTCGACCCACTTACGTCCCACCACAGGGGGTCAAAGGGGTTTACCCCGGGGTACATTTCTAAAATGGGCCATTTTGGGTCATTTTTGCTCATAATTCGGCAACCCTTGAGCCGATTTGAATGATTTTGATATCGAAACATGTGCCCTAGGAAGCTTTATTTATGGGTATATAAATTGTTTTGATAGGGTCTCAATGGGGCATGGGGGACTTTAGCAAATTGGCAAATGCCCAAAATTTTGGTCAAACTTTGTCGAAGTGTAGCTATGTAACCATTCAAGCGATTCAAACAAAATTTGTGGATAGAGCTACTACGGGGCTACCTGCAAAGTGTCAACAGATTTGATGTAGGACCCTAGGTCAATTGGTATTTGAGGCCATATTTGGGCCCGACACCATATATATAGTTGTCCGTGACACTGCCACTTCTAATGATATATTAATAGGTATTTGTGGCTCAAAATAAGTTCACATGGGTGCTGGTTTCAAATAGCCACTGTATTTACACGCAATACGCTGAGCTGAACCGCTGTAATTAAACTTGTGTGATATTGTTGGCAAACAAGCGGCATTGGTATGGCATAAAGATTTTAGCGTTTAGTAGTACCATGCTTTAATGATTATTTCTTGAGAAGAGTAAGACATTCTTCAAAATCACAATACAAAAAGATCAGGCATGTCGCGATCTATTTCGACCCCCCTCGTTATGGTAGTACTTTTCGAATTGGGTTTGATTGTTAGTGCAATTACTATGGGACATTTATGTGGCAGGTAATGCTTACTTCGATACAGCTGATTTTTGCTTCATTGTGTAATTAACCGCTGGATAATAGTCACCGTAAGAATTAATAGGTTGGATGCTTGATAATAGTGGTAAAATTTAAATGCCAACGTTTCTTAGAACCACCAAATACTGGGTGTCCGCAGTCTCAAAAAACCCGAAACCCCCGAAGCAGTCAAAAAGACGCCGAGAAACACCGAAAAACCCCGAATGTCATAAAGACCCTGATAAAATTTCCAATGTTTTTTCATTTCAAGGTACACTGTGTTCTCAACTGTCGAATCAAAACTACAAGTATTACGGTTACAGTTGTTTTTTCGTATATAATAACACGACAAATTGCATGTTTTTGGATATTAAATTTCATGTTACATTATTTTGGTTATCAATCAGTCTACTATTCCTACTGTTACGTGTTATTTTCCTGTGTGTGTTGCACACAATTATACAAAGCTAATAAATTATTGAGCTGAGCGAAGCAAAGCGTTTTTATTTTCGTCAGAGGTGAAAATTCGGCACCGTTTGTCCGTCCGTCCGTTGAACTCCTCAATAACTATTGGGCCGATTTTAAAAAACTTTTTTGTTAGAAAGGCCTAATATCGGAAATGTGCAAAACATATAGATTTTCTCAAAATTTGCTTTACTTATTTAGCAATCAACTAAGTAGTTAAAAGTCTCAGCCTATTTTGCCATTTTCACACAAAAATTGCTTGTTTTTCAGTGTATTCATTACTGTAAATCTATTATTTTGGTGCGTATATTACATTTCGCCATGCTGTTTATGAATCTGGTGTTTATTACTGTTCGAGGATGTTAAAAATATGCTAATTGCTTAATTAATGCCCGTCAAATAACAGGAGAATATTGTCCTAATGCATTCATTGAGCAATGTCATTACAATGCATTCATTTCTGTAAAAAACTGATCCTTAAGTACTTAGGCTACAGTTCGGATAATCAAGAGCAATTACAATCGACCGAAATTCTGATCGGTTATTTTGCTGTTGGTCGTGACGATGTTGCTGCTGATTCGTGCCACCGGCACGTCCCTGCCACCATCTGCAGCTTCGTGGGTTATATGACAACATGCTTTAGAGTTCTTTAAAGTAGTTTAAAAACTGGGTTATTATTGCTGCGATATCATTTGAATGGTTCGTTTTTCTTCGCTTTAGGATTACAAGTCGCTGCAGGATATCATTGCCATTTTGGGAATGGATGAGTTGTCTGAAGACGACAAGCTAACCGTTTCGAGAGCGCGAAAGATTCAGCGTTTCCTATCGCAGCCGTTCCAGATGGCTGAAGTGTTTACCGGTTCGCCGGGCAAATTTGTGTCGCTTGACAAGACGATCGATGGATTTTCGAAATTGTTGTCGGGTTAGTGTTCGGGTTTTGATAGTGCGTCGAATAATTTTCGGCCCAAAATATTTGTTGCTGTATCTGTGCGTTCAAGCCTTATGGCAAGTATATCGGGCGATTAATTGCAAACTGTGTTTCTCATATCGTATATAATAAATCTCGGCTCTCCAAATTGGGGGTCTGACATTTTTCGGTTCCCCATGGCTCAAAACAGGAGCCTCCCGCTTCATGCCCCCTGGCAAAATTTTGGGCTTCCCCCGGTTCATTGCCTCTTCGCACTTTTTTTATTTCCAATGTGTCCAGGTAGATAAAATTTGATCAAATTTGTGCTAAAATTCCGTTCTGAAACAAAAATTTCGTAAATTTTGTTAGTTTGCTTCAAAATCGCTTTTTCTCTCTGTCGAAAGTTAAAAAAACGATTTGATCCGTTTTTCTGTTAAAATGCGCCCCCCTTCCGAAAGGTTCATGCCCCATGACAAAATTCTCCGCAGATGGAGAGAACAATATATATGTATGTTTAATGTATTTTCAAATAATGTGTATTAAATATGTAAGACTAAAACCCTGATTTTTAATATTGTTCGGCGCTAAAACTTCCAAAGTTTTAAATAGGTCGATATTGAAGTTACGGATAAATAGATCGTATTATTATTTCCTGGCATTGTGAATATTTCTAGCATAATATTAGTATGGCATACTGGGGTGCCCAAACCGTGGATGAATAATTCCCACAAATTGTTTACGCCCGTGAACAAAACTCCCCCGTTTCGATACTCCCTCGAGATTTTCTCGAAGCTTTTTTCGTATCTATAGCAGCAAAGTTGCGCTGCAACTTTAGCGACAAGTTGGACATCAAATATCTGCGAGCAACACTAATTGATGTGGACATCTTCAGACGAGCAACTGAAGTTTAGCGGAAATAGCAATACCGGAAGCAAGGATAGATTTTAAGCAAGATGTTTTCCATGAAAATGATTTATTGCGGCGCAGCTTGATCACGACCCTCACGTGATTTTAAGTCGCCCGTTTCTTGAAGGATGGGATGGGTCCATTTCGTTTTACAAGAAAGTTTTAAGACTTCATCGTTTAAGTCGATACGGCTATGACACAGCATAAAATGGACCCATTTAAGCAGAATGGACAAATTTTCTGTTTTTTATTAATCCTGTAAGGAGGCTAACTCACGTGCTCAGCCACACACCTCTGCTTGATAAGTGTAGATCAGCATTTTTCCTGCTTCATAGCACGGGGATCCACATATCCACGACTCTTTGAATATTTTGTTTTACCTTTCGGAACTAACAATGCATTCTAGTTGTAGCTTCCACAATATTGCAAGATATTTTAGGCGATTTTGATCATTTGCCGGAAGTGGCATTCTACATGGTCGGTGACATTGATGAGGTTCAAGAGAAAGCTGAGCGCCTTGCAAAAGAAGCAAACTAATAATTATTATTGCTAAATATAAATAGTCTATTAAATAATGTACGATTGTCTAAACAACAATTGTCTGTTATTGCGTTTTTGTTACAATAGTTGCAGATAGATTATTGCAGATATATTTATTTTATTAGAACGTTTGACTACAGCGTGGTTGTTGAAATCGCACGACTATGCCAAAATTTAATTTGTAACTGCGATCCATGTTACCTTCTGGGCTTGCGCGATATACAGTGCTCGCCAGAAATGAGTGTTGTTCGCTCGAAATACGTTCGAAGGATGTTCGTTTGCTTGAATGGTGGCACTCATTTCTGGCAAGATCTTTACTTATTGTTAAACTAGCTTAGCGCGGAACCGATCGGGCGAAAACAGTATTTTTGGTTGTTTCTGCTGTTTTGGAGGATATTGCCGAAAATTCGGAACAGTGAGTGATAATGTTGTGATTACTGCCACCGCAGTAGGAACTCCGTGATCCACTGGTTTTTTGTGTTATTAAATTTATTAGTTATGCTCTCTTTATAATTATTGGAGGTGGCTTAAGCGCCAAAAAAATGCCTGCCGTACTATAAAATGAATGCGGAATGGTACTCCAATATTTTTTATTACATTTAGCTCCCTCTCTGCCTTTTGGTTGCTAATTATTCTAATCTACTGCGCTTTCAACGCATAAGCCTTGCTGTCAAACTATCAATATAGAATGTTTTTTCGTCTACACTGCAGACGTACGAATATGTTTGTTTGCTCATTATTTGTAAAGATATTCTCCGCTTAGTTAGAACTATACTTGTCTAATTTCGTGTTTACATTCATTGCTTCATTTCTTGTTTAGTTTGTAGCCCATAATAGCAATGGCGTACGAGAAAATGAGTACGGGCGATTGACTGAAATGTTCAGAGCCACAGTACAGTCGCGGCCAGAAATATGCGGAAAATAATTGACTGAAATTTCGACCAATTTCGATTTTAGCGGAGTTACATAAGTTTCAAATATATAATTTGGATTAAACGAAATTTTGATCGGTTGCGATTTCCGCCCATGTAAACTTTAGGGGCTGGACGTCATAACTATAGAAAACAGAACAGCGTAGACGGGGTGCTCGGGGGCGGCAGCCTCGCCCCCACTTAGGCTTAGCACACAGTTCATATAAGCTCAGTTTATCGAGGACGGCATAGCATGCTTTATTCATGAGTAAACTTAAGCTGTGCCCCTTACCATTCTCTTTTGTCAAAATCATTGCCATTAAGTCGTTCACTGAACACAAACTTCATTTTTATATAAAGGAACAGAAATTAGACCTTTTCATATTTCATACATTGTAATTTGAAGATGTTCGCGAACACATTGCTGTTAAAGCACAGTAGTCGAATTGCATTTGCTAGAAGCGTTATGGAAAAGAAAAAGCTTGAAATTGGATACGGCTGATAAAGTTGATATGGGCCGCAATTTCGGTTATTTTCCATTGCATACCGTTAAATATTGTTTTCAGTCATTTGAACCGATGTGACAGTGCTTTAGGCGATACTAACTGCGCCACGGTTTGATATATAACTTCGGGTTTTATCTATGATCACTTTTCACGGTTTTTGGCCGTTTATGTTATTCCTGCATGTGTACGTTCTTAGTGTTGATTGATAATGTTTTCTTGTAGTTTACATTTTTGAAAATTTTCGTATGGGACTGTTACGCCAGAGATTTTGTTTTTATTTCGGCATTAGTACTGGCAATGAAAATGCTCAGAACTAGACTCATAAAAACTGCGAAGTTTAGGTTGATCATTTTGCGTTTTAATCTGCGTTTCATTGGATAATGGTGTATAAACGTTTTTGTGTATAACTTAATGTAGTTTATTAATAAAGTGTTATTAGCGGCTTCCTCGTGAGCGGTTGAAGCTGTAACCATAAACTGAAACATTCTTTCCGTGGACTACTTTTTTCAAAAATAAAACCACCTATACCGACAAAAATTTTACATGCGGTTTAAGGTTATATATTGTTGCTACTGTCGGTTATGCATGCGGAAATTTTAGCTGCGCCTCTTACCATCCACGGTTGTCAAAAGGAATTGCCATTCAGTTGTTGACTGAACACAAATTTCATTTTCCCATACAATAAAAATGTATCCGTTTCATGCATTATAATTTGAAAATATTCGCGAACACATTGGTGTTAAAGTACAGAGGTCGCATTGCATTCGCTTATAGTGTTATTCAGGAAAATTTCGAAATTGGATACGGTTATTGAAATCCGAGTTTTGTTCGCTAACACCGGTTTGTTCATGGTGTCAAAACAGGATGGCTGGCGTGCGTCTTCAGTTTGCTCTCTTGCATAGGTCTATTTTGGTTGGCTTGGCTAAATAAAACGCATTCGCTATTAATAGGACGTTATGCCTAATTTTGCATGTCTGTACCTGCATTCTTGGATCGTCAAAGACGTCAACCAAACGAGCTTTAACTAGTACTCGATCGCAATCCACTAAAAGTCATTACGTCAATGACTTGTTCGACGTCGTCAGCACCGCTAAGAACACCCTCACAACGACTCACCTAGGCCAAAGGAATGAGAGACTCCAGAATTCTACATTATTTTTCCAGCCAAGAACAGCATCGCGGAAAAGACATCCCGACCGTCACCTCACTAGGGATTCGATTCAGATGGCTCCAACTTCTATGTAAATTAACTACACCCCCAGTATTACTACATACCTCATAAGTAATGTATTAGAGATAAAAAAGGGAGAAACCAAGTGTAGGGTGACCTAAAATCTCGATATTTCAACAATAAACTCATTGAAATCTCAATCCCTGTCAAGTTTAGGGGCCGAACATTCGAAAAAAGCAGCTTAGAGCGGCAGCCTCCCGACTTAGGTTTAATACATGGCTCATATAGTGACATTAGCATAGGCTAAGCGTAAGGCTTAGTATATCTACAACGGCATGGCATGCATTATATTTCGGCCCCTAAAGTTGACATGGGCCGAAATCTCCATTGCTCATTGCAGATGCCAACCAGCTACAGCGTTAATAAACTCAACGCACCATTGATTCCAAAGGCCGTGCAATACGTGGCGATGGAAATTGATGGTTGCGTCTACTCGGCTAGGCCTCTCTACCGAATAGGTCTTTCGAAATGGATCATGTTTGCGCTCTGGGTCTCGCGCCTCACGATGTTATCCACTGAGCACGTTGCCAATTATCCGTTCAAGTACGATGCCCAGGCCGAACAGCATTGCCACTTCGACCTGCTAGATTTTCTTAGACTGAAAAACAAAACCATAGAATTGAAGCAGCTCAATGTCAGTCCGAACTCCACTGCGGAGTTTGACCATTCAGCGGCTTGGGTGAAACCGAAGCTGAGGCAATGACTCATGTCGTATCCTCCTAACCTGCTGCGACCTATTCTGTTGGCAAAATTAGTCAATTGGAATACGCCGAGGCACTGGAGGACACCGGCGATCTGCAGCCAGCTGCTAGGGGAAACTTTTTACCACTGTTGGGGCGTCGGCAGTGGTGCGGTATATTTGCGGAATTGTCGCTGCCACGAACGTGCCACAATGTCCCTGCCGGGCTTTCCAAGGAAGTCTGGGCTTTTAATAAAGACGGTCTGGTGCGGTGTTCCCGAACAATCATCATTGGTGACGAGCGAGCCCATCCGCTGTTAAATTTGGCCGACGATAACAACTGGCTTATTTTTGCCCAATCTGTCCTGGACCCTGTGGACAAACGCATAGTCTACGCCATAAACGGACAGCATTTTTGTGCTGGGGAGCTACCAGGGCGCTGTTAACGCGAACTATGTAGCTACAACGCCGAACGCATTTTTACGGAGGATTAAACGCATGCTGGATGTCCTGGCTTGTCGGATGTACCACAAGGCCGTGACGTTCATCCCAGCCGGCTCCACGCTGGAACGGCATCAACATAAGCGCGGAAAGATGGGTAGAGGAATTGCACGAAAAGAAGATCAGCTTTCGCCGTAACAAGACACGCTCCACTATGTTATTTGATTCACCTGGCCGCAGCCACTGAAGAAGGTCGAAGCCCGGGGTACGGTCGGACCGTCCAACCAAGGCAATGATCGTCAAAATTGATTGAATAACAGCCTTCACGGCTCTAATATTTTGGCAGTCGGCATATGTTTTTGTGGCTGTTGCAACGATTAAAGTTCTGAAAAATCCTAGAGTGATATTTGCATTAAAACGTATTTCGAAAGGCGCGCCGAACATTAACTTAAGCTTTGAAACCTGGTTTCCAAAATTTTACATGAATAAATATATATATGCATTGTACATGATACATCGTGGCATTGTTACCTTGCATTAATTACATTTTTTACAAAGTCATGCGAAACACTTTGGTTAAATTAGTGTCAAAAATATAACGATTAAAGCTTAGATCACATAACTTTAACACCCATGTGATAGTATTATTATCAAATAATTTACAATGCGATATAAATATAACATATATAGGTGAAAATTTGGGCTCTAAGCTTGGCTTGGCTGTTAGAGTAGAGGTGAGAATGGATTTCAATGCCCGGCCCATTTGGTGAAGGAGGTAGGCCCGGCCCGTTTCGTTACTATATAACAATATAGTAAAAAATAGCTATTTCTCGCAATGGCGAAACGGGTCGGGCGTTTTTCAAACAAAGTCGGTCCAGTCCGTTGCTTCCAAAATTGAGGCCCGTGGGCCGGGCTTCGGGCTTTAATTCTACCTCTACTATAGATCCGAACTTGTCATATCTGAACACCAGAGCCTATTATATCAGGGAAGTTTGGGCTCGGATCTTAAGAGCACTTTTAGGACAACAAACATATCTAAAACAAAAACAAGTAACGTATAGGACAGGACTTTGCCGAAGGCAAGAATAGCCGATATTTCATTGGCGCGGCTATACATATAGAGTTCATTTGGCAGTTTGCATTTTTAATCTCTGGTATATGCTGGGAATCGCAACGTTTGTTAGTTATAGACTGAGGGCCGATCGTAGCTTGTCATCGGAAGAGCCGAACTGAGCAGATCGTGGTGGCGTAGGCACAACATTCCGCACTGGGGGCGCAAGACTTGCTAGGTGGGGGGCACAACGTAATCCCACCTGGCATACATAATGCATCCATGAACCTGGTTGCAACGGGGTACTTCTCCCCTTGGCTATCCCTGACCCAGCAGACATGGTTTACAAAGAGCCACCTTGGCTAAATCTCCCTGAGAAGTCCGAAGGCTTAAGCCCCCCATCTCGAGGACCCTACTACCCCCTGAGACTTTGGATATTAAGCATGTATATACAGCGTGCAATGTTGTACTGTTCGCAAAATATATCAAAATCTAGCTGACGCCGAAGATATCTATAAACCATTTATTTAGCTATGTCGAATGAATTTATTTAACAATATAAATAACAATTAAGTCTTTCTTGTCTGTTATTCATGAAATAAAACCAAAAATCAGGTAAGGAAACGAAAATCAGGAATGTCGACAGGCATATGCCTATTCTATTCACAGTGTTTGCTGAATTGGAGCCGGCTTCACAACCAAATCGCTATTCATTCAAAAACGCGTCCTTAATGTGTTCTTTAATTTAATGCGCTCTGTTTATGAAGTAACCTTGTGCCGCAGGGGTCGAAATAATAAAAATAAACGGTCAAATGGGCTAATTAACCTAAATGTACCGCTTAAAAATGCACAGCTCCAAAAGCCATTAACCATGGGTTTTTAAAAAATTCCAAAAATGTTCGTTAAAAATTCACCAGTATTGGCATAAAACATTATGATGGAGAAACTGCCGTGTGCCTACAATACGTGGCAATAGTAAAATTTCTTTTTACCAATGCTACTTGGAGGTTCTAAATTGTAATAATTGTGAAAACACTTTATTACATAAAATTCCTGGCATATATAATATGATGTCATTATTATTACTGCTGTACAAATTACAAGGCGTGTTGTACATATCTAAACAGCCAAAACGTAGAAATTATGTGACAAAGTTCTTATTCTCCGTTATAAAGTTAAAAATTTGAGTATATACAAAAATTGTAACTATAGAAGTGCCAATATTTTGCAATTCAAAATTTTGTTATCGTAGCAAAGAGATGTGCGAAAACTGACTTTAATTCTTCACTATAATGCGGGATTCACGTTATAATGTCCCCAACACTTTTGTCTCCCTGTAGTGTAGACTATACCGTAAAGACGGTGACAGTGACACCCACACCATATAACAAAATATGAGGGTGACGGGCACACCCCTAGATACCTCATTTTGGCAATGTAGTATTTCGGTGTTTTATGCTTGCCAATGCGGTGTTTCTAGGGTATCCTGTAGGCCCTATGTAAAATGACCCCACGGGGTGGCGGAAACCCTCAGCAAAACGAAAAAGCAACGACGGTTCATTGACACCGTCTGAAATAAGCCAAACTATTAGCTAGCCTTGTTTGAAATTTATTTGAAACTTTATTTAAAAACACAGGGGTGTCTAAGACACCCTGTAGTGCTGCCTGTCACTGTGTGGGGTACATAAGTTCCAAGTGGTGGGGACATCATAACGTGAATCCCGCATAATACCCCTCATAGCATATTGGAGCAAGACAGAATTTTTTGTTATTCAAATTATGCAGCGTATACGTTATAAAGGACCCCCATGTGAAAGTTTTGTTCACCCTGAGTGTCACTTCCACTATCAATTATATGGTGTTTTGGACACCATGGTGTTTCTGATGGTATTTTCAGATAGTATACATAGGCACTGTACTATCGGTGGTAGTATGGTGTAGACTACACCATATATTTTATATGTTGTTACCTACACCATGCTGTTATTTACACGAAATATATAATGGGTTTCTGTATGGTGTAATTGACACCGTCAGTGAAAAAATAGGTAGATTAAGACACTATAGCTACGTTAATGGTGTCTTATAGACCATCTTTTGCATTACACAGTGTGTGTATATACCGTATACCACTGGATGGTGTGGTCTAGACTATAGAAGGACTAAACTTTCACATAGAGGGTCCTTTATAACTTAAACGCCGCATTACGCATTGCCGTACGAAAACTCTAACGTGTCTAAATCACAGCAATTTAGCCTGCTTTATATATCTTGCGTTTCAAGAGATTATAAGCAAGGATTAGGAACACTTGTGACTGTTAATTTTTGTTGAGATTTTTAGTTTTTCCCTTTTCCACACCAGATTTCGGCTGACAGGGTGACATGGATATATTTTAAGCGCGGGCATATGCTTTAGGTAGCTTAGAGTCTTTTATTACTTCGTTCATCTGCAATGGAACCCTGAACAATGTCATAACGCTCTTAACAACCGGGCGTAATGTGCTCTTTGTGGAACACTAATCGTAGAAACACTAAAGACTTTGAAGATATTTCATGAAAAAAATGAAAAAATGTCAATTTCCAAAACCGATCGATTGAAAAAGGGTTTAAAACAGAATACGAGAGGTGGCGTCTCTATGGAAACATCTGAATTTAGTCTAAAACTCTTATATTCGCAGCTTGTCGCATACGTACTGGACGTATTTTGGCCAGTATATACGTGACAGGGTCAGAACGACCCTGTTACATCAGAGGACTTAGGGTCGTAACAAGTTTGTCGGAATCACCACATCAGAAAAGCACAGCCAACATCCGTCACAAAAAATAATTGCCCGAACGAATAAACTCAGCCAAAAGTTTTGATAAGGGACCCCGACAGGGATCCCGATGTAAGAACAGTAGAGAAAACAAAACGGACACACACAGTTGGTACTGCAAACCCGTATATCTAAGTCCGAAAATTTCCATTTAAAAATATAAGAGATGTAACAGGGTCGTTCTGACCCTGTCACGGATATTGTAGGACGATTATACCCAAAATGGGACTGGGATGCGTTGGATAGAGCCGGGCACGTACAAGGGTCGCTTCGCGTCAGCAGACATTCTGCAGGAAAATATTGACCGTGTGGTTTACGTTAATATATATTGTATAGAAAAGTGCAGTTTATTTTGTATAAAAATGCGCAGTTTATTTTGTATGAAAGTGTGCTGTTATGTTGTATAAAATGTGCAGTATAAAAATGTGCAGTTTATTTTGTATAAAAATGCGCAGTTTATTTTGTATAAAAGTGTGCTGTTATGTTGTATAAAATGTGCAGTATAAAAATGTGCAGTTTATTTTGTATAAAAATGCGCAGTTTATTTTGTATAAAAGTGTGCAGTTATTTTGTATAAAAATGTGCAGTTTGTTTTGTATAAGATGTGCAAGTTATTTTGTATAAAAATGTGCAGTTTATTTTGCAT